>VWYK01018861.1:2306-12529 GCA_013399775.1 Semnornis frantzii | reverse complement strand
ACAATTTGTCCTTGTTAAGGCAAAATCTATACTTTTGCAGGAGATCAGGAAAGGTTTATGCATTACATTAAAAGGGTCTCTAACCTGCCACTATCAATGTTCTGAGATGGATATAAGTAGTGCATGATGCTCAACAGTTTTTCTCTAATAAATTAATTCCACTCCCAGGCTTTCCACTAAATACTAATTTGCTTATCCGTGGGGCTTAAGAACAGCACTTATACTGAGGTTCTGATATGCTGGTACCAGGTCCGTCATGCTTTTAGAAAGATAAAGACACTCTGTCCCACCAAATTAGAAATGTTTGTTCAAAAATAAGAATATTTAGAAAGTGACTTTATGCCTGTAGATGAAAGAATTGTTGTAACACCTGTTCCAGACGCTAAGGGTACTAACAACATTTTCACATGCATTTTTGTCAGTACCTTTCAGGTAAATAATGGATTGCTCTATTCAGGATGCCCTTTGTATTTACAGCAGCAAGTGTCAGCTGGTCTGAACTGTGTCATTGGCTGAGTTTATGCTTTCACAGTGGTTAAACTTCCTCATTTGCAGTACTGAGGTAATTGTGTTACATCTTGACTTCTTGCACTGAAACAGTCTTTGGCTGAAGCTTCCTAGGCAAGTGATTTTTCTGCTATGCATAGCAAAGATCTCATCTGGTTGCTTATTACCTAGGACTAGTTTCAAGCTCATATACAGCCTTTCCCAAACTACTACCTCCCTCCAGGAGTCCATAATGGATGTAAGTGATGTGACTCACAATAGATCATGCTCAGGACCAATACAATAGAAGAGGTTTAAGTAAAGCTGGAGGAGTACATAGAAACTGAGTAGAAACATACTTTCTGACCATTCCACCAATTATCAGTGTCTTTGAGCTGCTCTGACTCCAGTGCACTTGAGCAAGTGCCCACAATTCCCACGAACAGACTAGTAAATCATAGCTTCTTCTTACCCCCAACACTTGGCATTCTAGAGGACTCCTGATGACTACTGGATTTGTTGCGGTTCTGATTTTTCCTTTTGTTGGCTGCTCGGACAGAACGGAAAAGCACTTCACTTGCCTTGAAGAATGCAACCATGAATGGCTGCTTTGACTGAGGCCCGTGTCTTCCAATCAGGCCAGCAGATTTAACGTTGATACTTCGACCTATAAAGTAATGGAAATTGTAAGTTAAAAGGTAGATTCCTGCCTCTTTTGAAGCCGCAGTGGGGAGTTCAGCTGCTGACTGAAGCACGGAAAGGATTTTGCCCATAATCCTATATTTATGTGATTAATAAACCTAACAGCATTTTGCTGAACAGAAAGATGAAAACATGCAACAAGTTCCAACAGTTTTACAGGTAGTTTGTCACTACATACATTTGCATTCTCTTTGTGTTATATGCCTTATTCATTACACAAATATTTAATTTAGTCTCATGTACACATCTATACAATTGAAAATTAAATGTGCCTCATTAAATTCTATAGGTTCTAGAAAGGATAATGTAATGCGGTCATCTAATTTTTGTGTCACTTGAGTGTGAGATGTGAAACCTTATATCCCCAAAGTAAATCAGTAGCAAAAATAGCGTAGATAATAAATATACTTCTGCTTTAAAAATAAATATTGTGCAGTGTTACTCCAACTGATATTCATTCATTAGTAAAGGTAGAAAGGCATTTAGTCGTTCAAGAGAACCGAATTTGAAATATGTACATTATTGACTCTGGTTCTGTTCCCAGGGGGTGTGCATATTTCTTTAAAATATTTGTTTAGTCAAGACTATGTGGTAACTTCACTATATTATAGGATCTAAACCTCACTAAAAGAAAAGAAAGCAAAACAAGTCACTGAAACTGCATCAGTGACATTTTAGCAAATAAACCCTTGCTCTTAACAGAATTTACTTTGGCAGCATTAACACTTTTGTGCGTACGTGTATTATGCAGAGCCCTTCACCCGTCAGAAAATGAGACAGTGTCATGTGAAGCTGTGCAGCTGTGCTGGGAGGCGGACACAGAGGTCCTTTAAATGGGAAGGTGCAGACATAGGCATCGTGTGCGCTGCATGGCATCGGGATGCCCAGGAATTCTTCTGAACAAACTGGAAAAGTTTGCTATGTGGGTGACGAAGGAGCATCTGCCTCACAAACATACAGTACTGCTAACACAATCATCCTGGGAAAGAACGCGCAAATAGCATAAGAGCAAACCTTATAGAAATAAGCATATAGGTTTCCTTTTCAAACACAAACTTAGAGTGGCTGCAAGCCAGAGTCTATATTTCTTAGAAAAACTCTATCACTGGCGTAAATGAAAGAGGCAGTTTGATTTGTGGTTAAAGTAGTTTCCATTCTACTTCCACTGTAACAAATGTATTAATTCAGCTCAGACTTCCTCCTTCTGGCAGCCCTTTTGCAGTAAAAAGAGAAATTAGAAGTTCCAGCCAAATACCATACCTTGAACTGACCCACTTCAATACATAAACACTTTTACAACATGTTTATTCAGGTGTAGCACTTTAAATTGGTTTAAGATGTTTCCAGTGACAGAGAGTCCAGCAAAGGCAGGAGAAGAACTGAGAAAGTTAGCAGTTATGGAGCAGAGTAATTGGCAACATATTCTAAACAATTTTGATAATTACTTTTTTGACTGCAAAGGAAAAATATATTTGCTGAAGCTTCTGATTTCATTTTAAATGACTTTTTAGTCCTGTGTTTCTTTAATTCTTCTTTTCGTGTGCTTGAGTTACTATTAAATAATTCAGTAATGTTAGTTTCTATATGTTCCAATCTTCTGTCGCTAGTCAGATATGAAAAACTGTACAGACTATTCTCTATTCATGGCAACATGGACAAACTAGTCTCTTACCACAAAGTTCCAAGTTTCCCCTCATTTCTACAGGGAATATTTTTGCCATTTTTCTTTATTTTTTGTTCTAATGTCTTTCAGAATTTTAATTTTATCTGTAAAAGATTAATACCTTACTGGTGGACATTTTAAGAATACTATTAGATTTATATACTGAGGGCTGTTAAGATGTGTGGAGCTTTTGTGAATTTAAATCTAGGGTCTCTGAATTTACAATGGAGGATATTGTGTGTGAAGCAAAATATCCTTCAAACCAATGTGAACTCCCTTTAAAATAACTTTTAATATTATTAAGTTTCCTCTGGATTTCCTTTAGACTTCAGCAGTGAGATGGCTATTAAGATTCCACAACTTAAGGCTTACTTGGTTATTCAAGGTATAGAGATATACTATAAAAATTTAATCCTATAACCTACAGCCTTTTTACACACAGAAACAGCTTATGTGACTTTATTCCTTTATTTGCTTGATCTTTTAATCAGCCAGCCTGAGTTTTCAGGACTTATTTGTCCAATTCATGAATGGTGTATGCACTGGATTTGCTTCTAGTGCAGTGAACAGGAAAACTTTTATTAACTTCTGTGGGTTCATCATTAAACTTTTCTCTCTTGGTTTGTCATACATCTTAGTTTAACTGCAGTTTTCAGAAAATTAAGACAATCAAAAAATATGCACTGCTCTTGAGATACTATATTTTTTCTAAGGAAGATCTCTTAACTGTTTGGTTTGGAAATTCAAAGCACCTATGCTGTCTCCACTTTAGTTTGCTTCTGTACACAAGGAAAAAGAAAAATAGAAAGAAAAAAAAAAGAAAAAAGAAAAAAAGTTTACTTGTAGGAAATGTTCTTCAGTCTAAGAATACAAAGCTTTGTCCCTTTCTGAACAGGAGGTACTTCAAAGTACCCTGCCTCTGAACTGCACCAAGATTTCTACTACAGCAGTAACTCTGTCTGTACCCCTCACCCTTGTCCATAATGTGGATGTCAGAATACAGTAAGGAAAATCTTACTCTTATCTGAATTGGCCTTTGTAGCAAGAAACATTCACACACTTTATAGTACACAGATTTAGTCTATTGTTTCTTGTAAGCATATACAAAACTCTTAGTTTCAATGACAACTGGAAATTTGGGTCTCTCCAGCACACAGTTGTTCCATACTGTGGTGTTAGAAAAATATTTTCTAAAATTAGATAAATTACTCAGGCTAACCTGCTCAAACTAGACCTTCCTTCAGAGTTTCACCCAGATAAAACTGGTAAAACCAATAGAGCAAGGTGTGTCTTTCTGCTTGTTGGGGTTTTTTTTCTTTTTTGAGCATCTCTGCACTAGAATTTAATTTTGAACAATGGGTTTGGTTTTAAGTTCCCATCATATCTTTAATTCTGAGGATTGCAAAGACTTTAGACTTCAAGGGAAGAAGAAAAAAAGAAGGAGAAGGAGAAGGAGAAGGAGAAGGAGAAGGAGAAGGAGAAGGAGAAGGAGAAGGAGAAGGAGAAGGAGAAGGAGAAGGAGAAGGAGAAGGAGAAGGAAAAGGAGAAGGAGAAGGAGAAGGAGAAGGAGAAGGAGAAGGAGAAGGAGAAGGAGAAGGAGAAGGAGAAGGAGAAGGAGAAGGAGAAGGAGAAGGAGAAGGAGAAGGAGAAGGAGGAAAGAAACAGCAAGAAATTAGCAGTCAGCTAATTAATACCTGCTTCACTGAACCTAGCCACTGCAATTGCCGCTACACCTAGAAAAGAGAAATAAGCATAATGGATTTACTCTGTGTAGGGGTAGTCCAAAGCTTTTGCATCTCTCACATTCTGGCATATGGTTCACTGTCCTGCTATCATAATTTATTATCTCTTCTTCATATTGGTAGGTATGTTTGGAGACTAAAAGCATTATGCTCCAAATCTGCTGAACTCCTTAGTCCTCATTCATATGATTTTGAGTCTTTGTCAAGATTCATTTGTTTGACTTGGCATTTAAACTTATTTTTGGTTTTTATTCTATTTGATAGTAAAGTGCCCCTAGCACTTTTTATAAAATCTTGTAGGGAAGTGCTGGTTTGACTGACTGAGATGAATGAATATTATTTGCCTTTTTTCACAATCTGTCCCCTCATAATAAAGGAATCGTTGCTGCAGAAATAATTATGAAGGTCAGCTTATGTAAACGTCCTAACTCAAAAATCCTGATTATTTTTTTCTTTCTTTTCTTTTTTTACTCACAAAATAGCGATAGCACTCAATATCATACTTTTTTTTTTTTTTCAAGAACTGATCAAGTTCTATCTTAAAAGTTCATTTTTCTGCTCAGCTGCTCCAAATGGAAATGTAAGACTGCTTCAAGCTTTCAATAGCAATCTTTCTCACAGATCTGACCTGGAGATATTGTCTTGTTTTTCATGCCATTCAGAAAACTGACTTTTTCTGAGATCATCGCTGCGGATGCCAACGCCAGTGGTAAGATTTGTGACTTGGCTGTCTCTGCTCTGGCAGTATATATTTTATGTAAGGCATTGAGCAGACACTAATTTTGCAAGACCTTTCAGGCATTACTGTGTCTTGGCCAGATTTGCGCTGGCAACACCGAACAATGAGCGATTCCAAGGTGCATTATTTTGTCCTGAGTCATCGAACTGCAACAAACCACTCACATTGTTATGAAAAACAAGCACTTATTTACTTTCAAAAATGTTCTACAAGCCACAGAACACATTTTACAGATTAACCACTACTGCTAGGTCGCGGTAGTTATTTTGTTAAGAATGTTGTATGTTTATGGATAGATGTGAAAATTCTAGTGATGCTGAAAGCTCATTTCTGGCTTGGTGAAAAAAATTAATTTGCAGTGCCACACCTATGGTTTCCTTCTTGTGGAGACTGATACCCAAAATGGGGATTGTGAAGGGCCTTTTGGAGAAAGGCCCTGAGCATACAAGCTCCAATAACATCTAATATTTGAGCAAAAAAACTGCCCTGAGTCTTTGAGTCTGAAGGCTTTCAAAGTAGTTTTCAAAATTAGATAAAAATGTGTGTGGTTTCTCATGCCTGAACAGTGCTTTTTGTGAACAATGAGATTTCAAAGAAATAAAAGAATTGAGGTCGAGTTTGGCTACCAAAGCTTAAGTGAAGGCTTATTGAGAAGAGATGAAGAAAACCAAACAACACAACGTGATTGTCCATACGTGATATCCTCAATGCTCCAATTCCAAATTATTTTATGCTGTCCCTACTGCATCATCTACATAAAATATTAAACTAACTTTTCCTTTGTGGACACATTTATCTATATCAATGTAAAATATGCTTTTGAAGCAAGCTACATGTGTTTTATTAACTCTTCTTCTCCCTGGAGCCTTTAAGGAATTCTGACAATGAACAGTCTTGGATGGCTTGTTGCACATTTCTTAATCTTCAAAGATCTAGTTAAAAGTTAATATTCAGCCATCAAAAAAAAAAATCTTACATTTTGCTATTTTTGTTCAATTCAGTTGAAGGACTTTTAGTTGTCTTTTTGTGTTGATTTTGATACTCATAAGACTCTTGAAGTATGCACTTCATGTTAGGAGCCATGGTATCTTGTATAATTTGGCAGTATCATGCACGCTTACATAAAAAAATCAGTGTAATCATACGCTCTCTAAGTACTTGATTTATCCTTTCAATTTAATGTACTGAAGAGTATTAGGAATGGTTTGTGGGAGTCCTAGAGCTTTGCTGTGCAGATAAAAATGTGTTTAGGTAGACAATGAAACAAGGAGAGATTAGATTGAATGGTAGTCCACCAAAAATTAAAATGGATAAGGGTCTTCTGAATGAAATGGAACACAAATGTCACTATCCCTAAAATACTGTTCCTGAGAAGCATGTGTATCCTTCATCTGTCTGGGGAGCAAGGTAGGGGATGTTACACAGCTGTACAACCAGGACCAACATGCACATGCAGTGGTAGCAGAGGAAGGGGCAAGAGGTCCGTCTCATCTCCCTGACCCTTCTGCTTATATTAAGTGTACCCTTATTAACAGAGTGTATTCATATTATTTGTTACAAACAGACACAAGAAAATACTGACTCAGTTACCCATTCAAATCAGAGTGCCCGGAAGCACTACGAGATGCTGAAGCTGGATCTTACATGCTGCTCAGGATAGGAGGGTGCTCCTGGTGCGCTCGCACCAAAAGTGACCTTCGCGTCCTGTGCTAGCTCTAGTGGAGAGTCCCTGGCATCCCATGGCAGGGCAGCAGGGACCTCTCCCAGAGAGGCAGCTGCCATGGGGTCACCCTGTTTTGGAGACGGAGAGACCCATCTCTCTGGCTCCTTTCACACCACAGTATTCCTGAGTATGTTTAATTTACTAGTCTAACTTTGGCTAAAATCCGCTCTGAACTAGAATTCATGTAGTAGTACTTCAGCAGTGCTTGAGCACAAGCTAATAAAACCTGCTGAGGGGCACAATATATTAGCTTGGGTTCAGTGCTGTGCTAACATGGCTATATGGCTTCCACATGGCTCAGAATTCAGACAGACCTGTCGTAGGCCATATAGATATCAATATAAATAAATAAATCTTACATTCCCTCACTGTAAGGGCACTGATCAAGGTGGTCTCACCTCCGATATTTTGCTTTGTAAATACCAGATCCACAAAAAAATGCAAATGTAACGACCCTGCAGCATCCTCCAGAGCACCTGATAGCTACCATGGTCATGTAAGCCAGTTGTCAAGGTTGACTGGGACCCACCTCAGGATGAGACTGATAACATTTAATGTTGTAAAGGTGAGGCTGAGGCCCGTGTAAAGTATGCAGTCAACTATCTGAAGAAGCCAGAGTGCAGCCACAGGTTCTTATGGGTTGAAAGTGATCCAGCCATCCTATGTAAGTTAAAGAATTTGTCCATGCTGCCTCTCTGAAGCCTTTGTTGGAGCAAGGAATCTTGGAAGGCCAAGGCTGAAAGGAGGAGAGTCTAAGAGAGAAGGACCTCACCAAAACTTCCTGCAGCACATAGGATTAGGAGACAAACCCCTTTCCAGTGTACCCAAATCTATGATGGAGAGAGAATTGGCTAGTCCAGGTTTCACTTCAATCAAGGAGCCTGTTTCTTTCAAGTTTCCCTTTTCTCTGAGGAAAAACGAACAAACAAACTAACAAAACAAACCAAAACAAAAAACAAAACCAGAAAAACAACAACCTGAAGTGAAAGTCAGAATCAAGGACCTGAGGATTCCTGCTGCCTGTGCACCTCAAACAGCATAAAACTTGAAGAAACACTCCATAGGGCTATTTGGTAACGAAATCACCTTAATTAGCTTGGACTTTTTCAAGTTAGCACTGCTGTTTTCTTCCCCTCTGATGTACAGGCAGATGGAAAATATTGAGAGCTATAGTAATTCAAGAAAAGGCATAGAACTACATGGCTGTGGGCACTGCTACGATGTTGTATTGAATGCTATGTATTTAGATCCGTTTTATCCTGTTGAGCATCAACAGTCATGATTGCACATTATTGCCCTCTCCCATTTTCTGTAGACAAGACTAGGTTCCTTTCGGCAGTGATATGAACAGCAGAAGGAATATTCTTGCAGCTATTTACAATTCTCTAGGAAAAGTGACCTTCAAACTGTCACTAACTTTCAATCATAAAGATGTTAAATGTTAATATAAATGTGCTGATTCACTGGAACATGTTTTAAGTCTTAGGAGACATGTGGTGTATATATACGAGAAAAGTGTGGCATGGAGCTTTTTGAATTGTTTCTGCATCTGCATTGATTTTATACTGTAATTCATCTGACACACACACTGCCACCAGTGTGAAAATGATCACCTCTCATTTGAAACACCATGGAGAGTTTTGGTGTCAAAAGGATGGAACTGGCCAAAAGGAGATGCTGCAGAATGTTGAGGAGACATTGAAAAAGAGAATCAAAAAAACCCTGATCCTTAATTTACCAGAGCCCCAGGGAAACAGTGCATTATATGTTGACAGCTTCCATATGTGTCATGCGAACCTTTTATTCTTGCTGTTCTAAATAAAACATCCCATTAAGAGAAAAAGTCTACATTTCACGCAAAAATGAGATGTATGATACCAAATACTGTCTTAAAGAAAAAAAGAAAATATGTTCCAGTGTCATGTGGCTTTTTGTATTTTTTCAGCATTTTCAAAGGGGGAAAAATACAAATTACAACAACCAGACGTTCTTCCAATGTTATTTTTATCACACTGTTATATCTACAATTTTTTTGTTGTTGTTGTTTTCATTCCTCATGTGGACATTATGATTGTTTATGCAACAACTTCAGGGATCACCAAAGAAATATATGTACATGAGTAGCTGCCTAAAAAGTCACTGAAGTAAGAAAGTGTACTCTCACTGGGTATGATAACAATACAGATGCACCTCAGTGTCTCAGTCATTGTTAGCACCCAATGCTAACGTGCTGTATGAATAAATCTAAAGATTAGTATGTATTTACTGAGTTGACTATTGAGGGCCCCTGTGCAGCATCTGAATACCTCAAATAGATCCTCCGACTTAACGGGATCCCATTTAGCTTAATGGTCTGTCGAAATAGAAAGGTCAGTGAATCAGGTCGTATCGTGTGTCTCCAGTTATGGGGGCAGTACTGTTTTACCCCACATAAACAATGGACAGTTGAAGGCACAAAGAAATGTGCTTCAGACCTGCACAACCTAAAATTCACTTGAGTCAAGGGAAGCTTTTCCAGCTGATTTGAACCAGTCTCTGAGCTTTCATAGAAAATTAGTTGGAGGGATGGTGGGTGGGGTTCTCTGGGTTACAAACTGAGTCCACTGCATACTGAGTCATGTATAAAAATTCATGTTCCATCTGTACACAAACGTGTCATTCAACTGCTGGGGTTTCTAATAGCTTCCAGAAGTAACAGCAACCCAATAAAAATAATCAAAGCCTTAAGAGCGAAATTGTAAGAGCACGAAAGGATGATTTTCCTTACACTAAGATGAAGTGGTATGGCACAGGTCTTCCCTGCAGTTTTGAAAACTTCAGTCCCTAGAAGGGCATTCTTCTTGCATGAATAAACTGAAAAGGGAAAAGAAAGTGAGGGAAGACGGGATTCCCCTCTTCACACAAGCAGCTGTGTTGAGAAATTCAAATAAGCGAGGTGCAGAAGTAAATCTGCTTGTGGCTTTGGAATTTAAAATAAAAATTATCTGTTACTTTTCTGATCTCGGAACTAGGACTGGGGAAATGTTTAAACAAACTATTATTTTACAATTTCTTGAGTGTATTAACCTAAAAGTTTCCTTTTATCCTTACAAGCTTCCTTGCTGTTTACTGAATGGATATAATTTTGAGGCTAGAACAAACAAACCACTGATTCCAGGGTTTCTTAAT
>VWYK01018860.1:13128-43136 GCA_013399775.1 Semnornis frantzii | reverse complement strand
AGAGAGAGAGAGAGAGAGAGAGAGAAACCTCTTAAACTCTGCAAAAATGCTAATTCTTAGGGGTCACTTTCAAAGTATCCTCCAAGACACTCCTTCCTGGGACCCAGGTGAAATGGATTGCCATGCCTGGTTTGGGTCAGACCTTCAGCTGTTGTAATTTGGTGGACTTCCTCTTACTTATTCAGTAATTGGGCTGGTTGATGGCAGTTCAGAATATAGTTTGTACATGCCTGTTTGCAATGATATATGCAGTGTCAAACATGAGACAAAAGTTTCCTCATTTACATCTAAGCCCCAGACAGGTGTTTTTCTCTTTTGTTTCCTGAAAATTGTTTAAATATTTCAGGCAGATGCTTGACTGATTACCATTAAAAGCTAACTTGCCATCTATCTCCTTTCTAAATGACACGTTGATTTAGGACTGCAAGGTACATCAGTTATAACATGACTAAGCCCATCTTAATTATTCTTTTATTTAAGTCTACACTTTATCTTTAGGCAATTCTCTACCAGACTGACACTGAGATTGTGGCAAGTACCCTTCACTTTAAAGTCCTGGCTTGTATCAAGCCAAATTAATGTTATTAAACTGTAGCATCCCAATGTAGTTAATTTAAAAAACAGGCAGCAGCAAATAGTTAATGCAAAAGGATGAGGAGCAAAGCTTGCTCTTTATATGCTCACGGGAACCTACCATTATCTAAGGGTATGCTACACAGTTTGCTTGAATCTGTAAAACAATCCAGTCCTTCAGGACACAAAAACAATATAATATTGGTTAAAGCTATAAGAGATGCTAGAATCCTGTTTCCAAAAAGCAGGAAAGAGAGTTAAAACAGTGTGCACTCACTATACAGAAGGAAATACGGTATTTTGAGAATGCCTTCTATTATTCTTGTGAATATTCTCAGGAGGGTAAGGAGGGTTTATATCACAGATAATTAAATGCAGGCTCTTTACTATTATATCTGTTGTATTCCAGAGAGCAGTAGGTTATAGGGCAATAGACTGAAATTAGATTTTAGCAGAACATGTGTCCTGACCTTTCTTTAAAGCAGATCTATTTACTTTATAATGCAGTTCATCTTGTAGGAACTGATGTACTCATAGCCAGTGTAAAGGTTAAGACATATGTGACGCTTAAACCTTCTTGCTTCTAACTGTGACATAATTCTCTTTGTTTATATTGTGCAAAGAGATATTTTAAACAGCCGGTCTTGAAAAGAATCTTTTTTGTGGTGATGTTAATTTCAGCTATCTTAATGCTTATACATGCAGTGGAGCGAATGCATTTCTAAATTGCAAATCTAATGGGCCTGATCTTCTCAGCATAAATCAGAGTAGCTCCACTGAATCAAATACCAAAGCCAAGGAAATTTCACTGATTTATATCTAGGTACCTAACTTGGAACTTAAATGGATTAAAGCCAGATTTACATGATTGTAAGTGATAAGATCTTGGCCTCATGTATTTTGATACATTATGGGCCAGATTGTGAAACCCTTATGTCAGTGGCACAACTTGCATGAGTAAGTGCTCGCCGATGTGGCTGTGGGCTGCACAATCTGGCTCTGTATTACACAGATGTAA
Organism: Semnornis frantzii; assembly: GCA_013399775.1. Taxonomy (NCBI): domain Eukaryota; kingdom Metazoa; phylum Chordata; class Aves; order Piciformes; family Ramphastidae; genus Semnornis; species Semnornis frantzii. The sequence continues at coordinate 41,545 of VWYK01018860.1, read as the reverse complement.
ACAAGTAACCAAGAGAAAGTTATTAAGTGGCTTTGATGATCTCATAAATAAACATGTCATGACACCTAAGTAGCTTTAATAGTATCAGAACCACAAGAAATATGTAGAGTCCTATAGTACAGATGCCCCTGTGTTGTGGTCTTTAAACATAATGGATGAGAGCTGACTCAACTATATCATGCCATCATTCTGGATAGTGCTTGATTTGCAGAGAAAAAAATAGCATAAAATAGGACAATGTCGGTTGCACTGTGCAATGCAAATAGGGGGTTTTGCCCATTCCTCACTACTCATACTGTTGTTATCTACTGATTGCTTAAAATCTTTTTCCTTTGGCTCATCATCTTGTTCTTATCTTCTCCTCCTTCATTTAATTTATTTTCCTAGCAATACCTTCACGACTTGAGCACTACCTTTATTTGGAGTGAGTAAATTTATCCATTAAAATTGATAGCAATTGAACGCTAAAGCATATTATAAACATTATGTGTTTGTGTGTGTTCAAGTACACACATTTCACAGACAATAATGCACATACACATACATCAACATATTTTGATTCTATGTACATGAGGCCAGTTAATTCACAAGAAACACAGTCATACATTTAAGTGCTGACAGCATCCAGAGTCTCAAGGCAGGTACTACAAAGCAGATCTCTCAAAGCACAAGCCTGTCCCTGGTGCTACTGCTATGTCCTAGCAGAAACTGCTTCAAGACACAAAGTTCTGCAGCCATTTAGGACCTGCACAAATGCATTCCATATAACACATCACTTAGTAGGTGAGAGATTAATCAAATAGCTCATTCACCGTGTCTATGATAGAATTATAGAATCATAGAATGATAAGGTTGGAAGGAACCTCAAGGATCATCTAGTTCCAACCTCCTGCCATAGGCAGGGACACCTCCCACTAGTACAGTCACTCAAGGCCTCGTCCAACCTGGCCTTGAACACCTCCAGGGAGGAAGCATCCACAGTCTCCCTGGGCAACCTGTGCCAGTGCCCTCACTGGAAAGAACTTCCTCCTGACATCAGTCTAAACCTCCCCTCTGCCAGTTTAAACCCATTGCCCCTACTCCTGTCATTGCAAGACATTGTAAATAGTCCCTTCCCAGCCTTCCTGTAGGCCCCCTTCAGATACTGGAAGGCTACTATAAGATCTCCTCAAAACCTTCTCTTCTCCAGGCTGAAGAGACCCAACTCTCTCAGTCTGTCTTCGTAGGAGAGCTGCTCCAGACCTCTGAGCATCTTTGTGGCCCTCCTCTGGACCCACTCCAACACTTCCATGTCCTTCCTGTGCTGAGGACTCCAGAACTGCACACAGTACTCCAGGTGGGGTCTGATGAGAGCAGAGTAAAGGGGGAGAATCACCTCCCTTGCCCTGCTGGCCACGCTGCTCTTGATGCAGCCCAGGACTCGACTGGCTGTCTGGGCTGCATGCGCACGCTGCAGGCTCATGTTGAGCTTTTCATCAACCAAGACCCCAAGGTCTTTTTCCTTAGGGCTGCTCACCATCTATAGGTCTTAACTACTAAACACCAGGTAAGTTATCACAGGTAAATGCACAGGTCTTTCTTTATTAACAATACTGTGAATAACAAATACAAAAGAAATGGAGGAAAACAACCTTTCACTTCCAGGCAAACGGTGGTTCATTTTTGGGAAGTTTCCTTTAACCCCAGGCTGTTTGATAATGTTCAAAATTTGGGATAATATTTGAACTTTCAATTAGACTGGGAGGGAGAAGTTAACTATGGCACCCAAGAAACTTCTCAGACATTGCAGGATGCAGAATGGAAGGCTTTTTTTTTTTTAAAAAAAAATAAAATTAGGAAACAAAAGAGCAACTAAGATATTACCTAACACTGCCTCCTGGAGATGCTGTGGGGTTCAAATTCTTCCCACCCCAAAGCTGCTTGCTGCTTCAAATGTGCTTTTTTTTTCCCCTTTTTTTTAATAATTTTTTTTTTTTTTTTTGGTCAAGGATAAGGATTCACTTCATGAAGGGCAGAACTTTGGTGTAGCATATTTACCAGCAGTGGGTCTGAAAATAGAGTACCTGAGGTGCATTAAGTGTCAGCATTTTCCTTGAAAAATGTGTTTCCATTTGGGTGAAAGCACATTCCCAATAAAGTTAAAATAATCTGAACAAAGGAAATAGAAAGGTAGAAGTGCAAAATGTGCTGTGCACTTGCACAGCAACACAAAAGTCTGCCTTAATCTTCTCAAGAAAAATTAGAAAATTAAATGTCCTTAAGAAATAATTTTCATTTTACTAAACAAAAATTTCCACTTGTTAGCTTTCCTCCTCCTTCCTATTGCCATTCCTCTCCTTCATCACATGGAATTAATTGTGAATTACAAATTCCAGTTTTACAAAATAGCGAAAATGGCAGTAAGTAGGAGGAGGTTTCAAGGGCACAGCCTCTACCAATAGCTCTGTTCTGACATGATATGATAAATATTGATTCACCTGCCTGTTAGGCCTTTCTACTGTATTATTGCCGAGTCTGGTTTTGTTACTGACACACATAGAGCTATACCACAGATTTTAGCACAGTTAGCCAAGAGTGGTGATGTGGAGTCTCAGTCCTGTGAGAGGTGCACCAGCATCAATGGAGCCATTAGCTGTCTCCTCCCAGCACAGTTCACCCTGCAACTTTGTTGGGATTTTCTATGAAAGGCTTCGTGCACAAATACATAACACCTGGGATCATTTCATGTACTGGTTTCAAGTGATATATGTAGGGGTATAGAGAAAAGAAAGGCCAGGGAAGGGTATTGGCAGAAATATTTACTCAGTGGACTTTCATTTCTAACAACCAGGGGGAATAACAGATTATTTTAAAGGACAATCCAGAGTAGGAGCTCCATTCTTGCCTGCTCAGCTGTACAGGCAATTGGGCTCTCAGCAGGCGCCTTGGTTCCTCCAATATCCCTGTCTTTCATCACTCTTTCCTCTCTTTTAAGTAAAAAAATGTGTCTTGCTAATGGCATTCAAGGAAGANGTGAGAACCAGACTTCAGAAAAGCCCTCTAAGTTTTGGGGTAGCAACTCTTGTAACCAGCAATAGTACTAAGGAAAAGTGTTACAATGGCTAATAAATACAGCTGCACCTAACTACCATCATATCTGCTGTAGGAATGGGAATTCGGAGGGCTGCAACCACTAACTTTGCTGTTGGTAACAGGAAGAGCTGAAGAACAGGACAATCGTTGTGATGAAGCAGCACATGAGTTTTCCCTGCAGCATCCACTGCTGGGTACACAGAGATTCCAAGGTCTCTGACAAGACTACAAACTGTTCCTGCCATAAAGAACAAGCAACAAAACAGCAGCAAAGCTCCCTCTTTCCCCTCAAAGCACAGCTTTCCTGTGAGTGGGATGATCTGTCCTGGAGTGAAGAAACCAGCTTCCAAAGGAGACAGCCTGGGTGATGGTTGCTATATGCAGTCCGCTTACAGGAGCGAGAAGTAGCTGCTGTAACTGAACATATGGCACTCCGTGGTCTGCGCCTCCCGGTGCTGCTTCAGAGGCAGCCACGAGATCCTCCCTGTGAGCACTAATATAGCACAAATGGGCTGTGGGAAGTTCTTGCAGCCCCTGGCATGGACACCTCTCTCCTCCTTTCCCTGCTCTCCCCCTATCTCATCTTGTGCTATTTCCCTGAAGTTTCTAACCTCTTCCTCATTTTCTTTTCTCAGACAAATGCATATAATGGCTGCATTATGCTCAGAGAGATAAGGGAATGGTGAATCATGAAAAACAGCAATTAATGATGAAATGCCATGTGTGGCATTTTTTAAAAAGCATTTCATGAGATTAGTGGGTTATAGGGATACTTTTTCTAACATTTTTTCCCCCCTCTCTGTGCAAACTGTGAAAGACCGCCAAAACCACAAGCTTGGTAACTATCCTCAGCAGTGCAATTTCAAATCCCACAAAAATTTACTTGTTCTGGTGATCTCCAAATCTATGGGGCAATTACCACCAGCATAATAAGGGATATCAGCACTGATGTTAATGTGAGCAAAATGGCTTCTGCAGTTTTCTTAGTGGAAAAGTAGATATATTATGGAAAAGGCCTTACATAATAACCTTTTTGTAAGGCTTGGATGGCAAGATGGTTCTGTGAGACACTGAAGTCACATGTCATTAATCAGAAATGACAGTCTTTATTCATGTATATTTGACTGAAACTGCATAATTTTAGCCTCCAATAGCCCTGGATAAATGACCCTAAGTATAGCACTTTTTCAAATTGACAGTGATTGATGATGGACCAAAGAATTATGAACACAGAAGTAAACATGAAAAATAGACAAACTCTTTAGTATCACAAAGATTTCTTGTTTTAACTTTTCCAGCTCTTTCCCTCTCCTTTTTTTATCTCTATAACCTTGTTCATCATGTTTTAATCATTTTTTATGCTACTGCATTTGTTACTTTTTGCCTGCAATGCCCCCACACTAAACCTGGAGCTTGCTGAAAGATTCATTCAGATAAATGGAATTGATTTCATATTTTCCCATTCATGAAAAGGGTCTTTAAAGTTAGAAACTCTTTATGCAGTATGAAACTAAAGAAACTGATTACTTCTAGGAAGCATTTATCTACATCTCTTGACAAAACTGCAGAACACTTATGTGAGCAGCATCTCTTACACCAGGATTTGTTAACCAGCCTCACTGAACCAGCAGCTGCTCTATAGCATCCAAGTCTCTTTTATAAATACAGACTACCTGACTGACCATGGGATAAATAATGGAAATTATGTTCTCTAAGTAATTAAAACCCCACCCTATTGATCTTTTTATAAACCACTATGTGCTCACCCTAATTGATGAAATGGTAAAGAGAAACCTGCACCTAATTAAATTCATTATGCATAAACTAGTCCTCCTCTGTGACAGTAACTGCTGCTGGAATTAATGACTGACCCTTCCTCAGACTCAGCACAGCTCTCAATGCCAGCTGATGCTCTCCACATGGAGAAGACATAGGTCTGAGCCTGGAATTAAAACCATTTGATTTTATACATTCCTCGAGGTGTCAAGCTTGAGTTTATGTGAAGGCATGGGACAGTATGAAGAAGCACATTGTGGTTGGTTGGGTTCACCTGTCTGCTGACAGGCCTTTGTCCATCTCACTGTGAGCCATCAGGAGGAGAACAGCTAGGAGATGGGTGAAGGGCAAGTGCTGCCCTGCACCTATTCCTTCCACCCTCTACAGTCAGTCATACAGATGACACATGGTTTCTGATTTTAGATAGGCTCTGGATGGCCTCGCCTACAGAATGCATAGCATAACTAAAACGAGCAAGAGGAAAGCTTGTAAAATGTAAAACAATTTGCTGTATTTTGTAATCCATCTCCTTACAAAAAGCTCTAAGATCTGAAGATGAAATTTGAAGCAGCTGGTGGCCCTATCTTTTTTTCAGATCAATTAATGGCCAAGTATAAGTATAATCCAGAAATCACCACAGCCTGGCTATTTTATTGTGCTACTGAGGTTGATAGTTGAGATGATCCACCATGCACTGTCTGGTTTCCTCACTGTAGTTAGCAGGGCTGAGGCTGTGGCAGTGGTTAGTCATCCTGACAACTGAAATGCAGTTCTAGATGCTGCTTTTTATATGGGCCTACAAAACAAAACAACTCCTTTCTCCCTCTCAGGCTTCCAGGAAAATTTTGGGGATTTTGTCTGGTTTTGTAGGTTTTTTAAACCAAAGGATTCTTGATTTGATCAGGTATTGGCAGGAGTTATGAACATAAAACCAAACCTTTAAAATGGTTTCAGTTGGCTTAAATTCACTATATTGCAAAGTTATGAAGTGACTCCTGGAAATTAAAATTCTACATGGTTTCATTAAGAACACACTGGTGCAAGGGCTATTAGCCTGTACAAAATGAAAGGCTTTTATTGGCACTTTTCCCTACCGTGAGAGTGACTTTCATATTGGATTAATAAGGCTAATATTGCCACTGCATTATCATTTTATGAAAATTCTCTAATGAGATTTGAAATTGCTTAATGAAAATACTCAAGTTCTCCCAAACTCTGCCCTGCTGAAAGCTGGACTGTGCAGCCACTGTGGAAGTGGGGAGCAGTACTCAATGCCAGGAGAGACAAACTTTGATTTTCTCGCACCTTGCATCATGCAATGCCATTCCACATCAAGGTCCCCTGAGTAATACCACATCAACGCAGCTTAGGGCTTCATGCAGTGTTAACAGAAGGCGACATGGTGTAATCTAAAACTATAAGCTCTAAGGAGCCTACCACCTCATTAAAGTGCTTGTGCAACAGGGCTGCGTGCTGCCATGATTGATACTTGGTTCTGCTTGCAGCCACTGCAAGCACGGTCAGCATGGGACTCTGGGCCAGTCTCCTAACTGGGGTGGCCAAACCAGGCTGTAATCACCTGCTCCTCAACAGGCATAAGCAGGAGTTTGTGAGGATATATCCCAGTTCACCGTTCCCATATTTCAGATTAGAAATTGAGGATCTACCCTAAACCCAACAGCAACAAGAGTTATTTCCTGCTATTTACTTCAAACAGCTTCAACTTTGGGGCTCAAAGTGAACAGTGATCTTTTTTTTCCATTTTAAGCTTAACTTGTCCAACTTTGCTATTCCTTGCTCTGGTGGGGCAGAGTGATGGTTTGGACTCTCATAGAAAGTAGCTGTCATTGTGGATATAAAGTGGGAATGTCTTGGAGGCTTTTCCAATACAAAGACCCTCGGGACCACTTAGGGGCATGGAGGACAATAGTGATAGACATGCAGACCAAGTTCATAGATTTGCAACACATCTATTAAGAGGACCAGTTCCCACTTCTCACAATTATTGCTGAAGGACATCTGACTAGTCTGTGAAGCAACAAAGTTCCATTTTTTCCTCACTTCCAGCCACCACAATTTTCTGCTGGGCCATGAAGACTATAAGAAAAGCTGGAAAAGCCTCAGTCATAATTCTACATTTCCTTGCACCTTTCCTGGCTGTGGAATTATAGAACAGAGGAATCTGTCCTTGGGTGTCTGCTTTTCTTTTGCCATTAAGTCATGGCTTGTATTCACTACCCAATGAAACACAACCTCTCACAGTAGGAAGCACTTGGGGAGCCTTTAGCTGCGCAAAGGGCTAGGTGCAGGGAGCAGCATGCTGTGCTCCAGGGAGCGCTGAGTGCCAGTGTTCATCCAGCAGGAATCGCAAGCATTTGAATTTCTCTTTTGTTTTTCTTCTTCCTTACTATTTTTTCACCCAAGTGAAAAACTTATGAGGAAGAGCCACTACACAGTCTGGGAACAGATTAGTGAGCAGATGTTCATCTAATCCAAGCACCCACCATGAATTTAAGTTTATTATTAGACCATGTTTAGACTATGAGAAAGACGAGGCTACTACTAGAGCGCGCATGGATGTGTTGCTTATCAGGGCCATTCTACTGCAGGGTTTAATGCAGAAACCCAGATCTTGGTGGCACAACTAAAATAACATTAATGGGAAGCCCTTAGGTCAAGCATTTCTATTTTCACATTGAGTTACTTGTGCTAGCCAGATTTGCACCAGTTGAGATTCATCTAATGACCAGCTGTGGGCCATTAGGACTCCTTTCCAAGCTCATAGCCCAGACCATTTTAGGTTTGCAGTTTCTTTTAACTTTTCCACAGGTTGGTATTATTTCTCATCACATGTGGGCAAAGTCTGCAGCTTGATTCATGCACTAAGCCAAAGACAGGTGGGTCTGTTGGTTATGTCAACAATTAGTTCCATGCAGAAGAGACATCAGCAAAGTTACATAAATCAATGTTACTAAAATTTTAAAACAAGGACTCCCAAATGGACTACATGTAATGATGAGACAAGAAAAACTGCAGAAAGGCGCAAAATCCCATTCTTTCCAGCATGGCAGTTGAGGGACTCAGAGTTCCTCATTCTCATTCACACTGAGGTTACTGAGGCATCAGTCTGGCAACGTAAAGATACCTCAAAGGAAATAAAAATATTCAAATCTTAAGGCCCACTTACATTGCTAGAGAAGGGTAAAATGGCCTTAGGGGAAATGAAATTTAGGATATTAGATTTTAAAGCCAGAATGGATCACTATGATTAGCTAGTCTGACCAATAATTCATTTATTGAGTTGATGTCTTCTAGTAGCAGGAGCGCATCTCAGAACCACATGTACTTATCACATGCACAGTGAGCCATAAGGGTATTTTGCAACGACTATGCTAAGCCTACACAGTGCAGTGAAGCACTCTTATGGTATCCTGACATTCCAATTGTAAGAGCCAAGTTCCTTGTGTTTGGCCTAGCTGCCACCAGACTGGGAATGCTCAAGCTAAGAGTACTGTTTTGAGCATTTTGGCTGGGGTACAGTGGCACGGAGAGGTCAGTACAGTTATCTCAGGGAAAGTATATAAGAGAAATTCTTTCTTCAGTTGTTAAGGTAACAGACTTTATACATGTGAAGAAGTCACAGACTCAAAACAGAGACTGTATTTATCTGCTGGTGGTGGTCAGAGTCATTGGTGGAAAGAAACATGGAGCTGAGATACATGGTTCTGGTGAAAAGTGAGGAGGTAGGAAGAGTTCAGCTTGGAGGTGGATACAACGGTTCCAGTTTGAAACATGAGAAAATGCAGTCTTGATGTTGGGGTTCATTTCCCATCCTTCTAGGTACAGAAGTTCATATGCACAATGCTGGATCAGGCTCTCTGTGCTCTAGATGACCTACTTGTAAAGAAAAATTGGGTTCAAAAGTATAAAAAACAGATGCTGCAAGTGAACCAAACGATCTTGGGTAATTAAACTGTAATAAAAAACTGGCTTCATTCATTAACTATGGTAATTGACCAAAAAGCAATAGGACACCTGCTATTTTCATTATAACTGCCCTGCTATAATTCCAAGTGAAATCTGCATGTAGAACAGGTCATTTAGACTTAACATGGCTTCAGATTATCATATTAAACAGCTCATAAATACCCTTACTTTTTATTTCCTGCTTTCAATGCTTTCAACTGAGCTTGACCAAAGATGGATCCTCAGCCCACGATTTATAACAAACAGCATTTCCCCAAATTCCAATAGTATTCTCATCTTCTTCACCCATTCCTCTAGGCGCTCACTGGCATGAAATGTAGTCTTCACAGATTTCTCCAAGTTCAGTAGGTGTTGCCTCCAGTTTCCTTTATTTATTATTTAAATATGATAATGTACTGCCTGGATGTTATCTTTATTTATTATTTACAATGTGGCAATCCAAGGAAGTGTCTCTCCCTTGTAGAATACAGTCTATCAGACAGCTGTACTGCAGATGCAGAAGATTTGTATTTTTCAGTAGAGGGCTTCAGTTTTTTCAAATCCTGCACAAGAGGGATTTATTGTCTAACTCTATGGATGTCAATGCTGAGGAAGTTCCATGCTCCAGACAGGGTTCTTACTCCAGTCATGTAGTTACTCAAATAACAATCATATCAACAACGAGTTGCAAGGATCCAACCAAACACATTTCTCCTTGTTTTAATTTAGGTAGTAATGTAGTAGTAACACGTAACAAGAAAACCAGATTAATTCATATAAAGTAACAATTTCAGTGAGTTTTATTCTGTTAAAACTACCCCAAAGCTCCTAAGCTGTGTCTTGAGAACTTTAGCTAAGCTTCTTCTTGGCTGTGCTTTGGAAGGGCTCTGCTTATTTTCAGTTTCAGCTGTACAACATGTACAGCACACTGAATGATTTAACCAAGCAGATTTAGAGTTCAGTAGACAGTGTTCTTTGTTAGATTTTAGTCACATACCAAATTCAATAGACTTTCTGCTGCAGGCGTACGTCAAAATGCCAGGAAGGCATGAGACATTGTTGAATATGTTGGAGTTTATTGTTTGGAAAAAATTAAACTTGGTCTCTCATTCAATCTTTAATTAAAAAGTCATACTCTAAAGCTCAAAGGACAAAGGAAGAGAGAGAATAAAGACAGTTGTTCCATAAAATACAACAGATACTTCTTTATATCTGTATCAAACAACTCAGTATACATCATCTTCTCTGAAAATAAATACAAGTATTTTGGGGAAATGTGTTCCAAGCATCACTACTGCTAGTTATTACCTACATAAGATAATTAACGAACAGACAGCTTTTCTGCATAAATAGAGCTGTGTTTGTTTCCTAATAAGAACTGCCATCATATTTTCAGCTGGTAAGTTTTGGAAAACAAGTCTTAGATTTCTCTGTAAAGACCTCGTACACAAACTGAACAGCCATATGTGATAGCTAGCTGAAAAACAAGTAATTTCTCTGCTCCCTGTCTGCAAATTTGTCCTTAAATATGAACACTGAGCAGACTGCATGTTAGAATCTAGGCATCAGGCATCGGCATTAAATTGCCTAAGCCCAGAGAACTGCCAGGAGCCTGCCAAGCCTCCCATTTCAAGGAATCCTTTCAAAGGCTACTATTAGTGGTCTGACCACAAACTGGCCCAACTGGATTCGGAGTGGGAACACTTAAAAAGTTCTCAAAGTGTGGGTGACCACACCACAGAAAACCAGCAGCCCTTAACTATGTCACCCCCGCACTGCTGGAAGGATTTGCACTCTCCAGGGGTCACTGTGGGAAGCACACTGCTCTCCACCAGATTTCTTGCTTCATTTTGTTAAACCATGGAGGCGAGACTTTACTTTCACACCATCCATCAGACATGGTCCTTACCGCTCTATGCTATGTTTGCCAGACAGTAAAGCATGTCACCAACCCACATTAAAAGTAAAGATGATTTTTGGGTGCTTTCTGGCATTGACAAGATAACTAACAATAGAAAGGATAAATCTCTTTTATGCTAGTAGCTGTTAAATTGTGTGGCAGAAGTGCTTTATTCCTGCAAATGTAATGGGAATAGGAAGTGGTATGAATTCTAACCCACTGAATTACAGTTTTTAAATTGTAATCTTGTTTTCCTTCTGGCAGACATTATTCACAGTAACTTGTAGCAAATCAATCAGTAGATCTTTAAATGTAGTTTCTTAATATTCATATTCTTAATTCTTTAATGTGGGTAGAGAAAGTTCATTATTCCTCTTCACTCCAAACATTCGAAAATCCAAACTGAAGTTTTACGAGGTTTTGACCAAACACAGGCACTATTTTCTTATACCAAATTGTAAAAGTTAGTAAAGTTATCTGATTGGTAGCAATCAAATCACAGCCATGGGCTTACAAGTAGAAGCTTCCACCTGTTCCCCCTGAAGCTGAGAGTTACTCGGCCAGTTTGGCAGAGTAGGTAAGGTCAAAGCTGAGTGTGCTCAACTAAGTAATTATTATTACTGAACTTCAGTAACATTTTTAAAATAAATTAAGTAAATACTCCTAATGTACTTGATAAAGAAAGAAAATTATTAGTTAAGGCTTGGAAGAGATTAACTTAACACAATATGGAACATTTTCCCACTTCACCTCCCATTCTCACGGATTTTGCTTATAGAGTTTATTCATGAAGCTCAGCTTTGCCTTCCCCATTCTGAAACGTTCCAAAGCCAGAGTAGCCTTTGCAGTGTCTTAACAGTAGACATAGGAAAGGTTTACTTAGCCTATTCTCTAGTGTCTAATATCAGCTGCTCTGGGTCGAGGACAAACACAAGACACGCACAACATGATATTTTCCCAGATTTCATTCTATTCTAGTCTCCACCAAATTTTATCTAGGGGGCTTCCTGAACCAGAAATGGTGTCTTGTGTTGAATAAACCTGAATGGATCTTCTTTGATGTGTCTGACTAGCCCATTCTTTGGACCCACAGAAACTTTTATCAACGTGCCAGGAGGAGCCTGACAACTTCTGTTCAGCAAGAGCAATAGGGTGGCTGGTACAAGAGTTCAGGTTTTAATCTGTTTTCATGAATATGATAGCACAAGTCTTTGGCTGAAAGTACAGCCATGTGGCAGGTTTACTGGTTTTTGCTGGGACGGTTTTTTTTTTTTCATTTGTTTTGTTTGTTTGTTTGTTTTTTTGGTTGTTTTGGTTTGGTTTTTTGTTAAGCAGAAGTCAACTTTTTTATGTAGTTGAAGAAGCTTGAAGTAAATTCTACCAGTTTTCATTTTCAGACTACAATAGCCAATACCCACTTACAGTCAAGAGTGTGCAAGAAACTTAAAATGTAAAATGTCATGATTCTGTAACAAATGAAAATGAAATAATTTTCAGTCTAAAAGCAGTTGGAAAATTCATGACGTGTACTCATTAGAAGTGCCTTCAAGATATCAGGACAGGTTTTCTCCATAAACACCAGATGAATAAGAATGGTAAGTAGCAGCTATGATGTACAAAACACTTCAGTGAACTCAGTTGGGTTTGGGTTATACTGCTGAGGGAACTTCTTAAGCAAACCTCTATCTTTAAAAAGCTGCATATGAACCAAAATTGGGAAAACAATTTAATTTCACCACTATATGAAGACCAAAAAAAAAACAAACACCCAGAAACATTGATTTTGCTCTGTGGCAAACTATGAAGATGGTGGGGGCAGCTTCTCTTTTTGTAATGACTAGCTGCTTAATTGCCTGGGTGTGGAAAGTGAGACACTGCATTCACAAACACATGAATCACATTGTACTTCAAGGGCAAACAACACCAACTCTTTCAGCAACAACTACATTCCCAAATCCTCCCCAAGTTCAGTACTGTGCACAAGTGTTCATGTAGGGCTGCAAAACTAACCAGGCCGGCATTGGGCTCTGACTCAACCTTCACATTGTTTACAGCAACCACTTCAGCACAGCTCTGAGTTAAAATAATTATTTTACTTGCTGAAAATATCGAAGCTGCTCTGTCAGGACTTGGTACAGTTACACTGAAGCCGTTGTGAACTATACAATTGACTTAAAGAGGTGATGGCAGTCCTGGCAGTCAGATGAAGTCCCTGGTGACTGGAAGAAAGGAAACATTACACCCATTTTTATGAAGAGTAGAAAAGAGGACCCTGGGAACTACCAACCTGTCAGCCTCACCTTTATGCCTGGGAAGATCATGGAACAGATTCTCCTAGATGACATGCTGACGCACATAGAGGACAGGGAGGTGATTCAAGATAGCCAGCATGGCTTTACTAGGGGCAAATCCTGCCTGACCAGCCTAGGTGACCTTTAAAGTCCCTTCCAATCAAAGGCATCCTATGATTCTACGGCTGAAATCCTACTGCTGCTAAACTAAAGCCATGGGATAGAATGCTATATATAATACTGTTGTAATGGATTAATGAATCTTTTTTCAAGTGTTTAATGTACAGAGGAATCATCTATCTACTCTGCTCCAAGGACCCCATTTCTTTGAGTACCTGACCAGCAAATCTCAGTCACAGCAGCAATCAGCCACTCACTCTGTACTTTTCCACATATGAAATCCAAGAGGATGTTTCAAAACAACAGGTGCAGTTATCAACACTTAAATGTTCCAGTCTTTAATTAATCACGAAAAATAATAGTGACCATCTTGAGCTGTTCATGAAGTCATCTATTTAATCTGCTGCCTGACGTCTAATGAAGACCTCTGCAACAAACTTTTCTTCTAATTTCACTTTTATATAGTGAAATCTTCAACAGAACCAAAATAAAAGTAACTCCTTTGGGAGTTCTAATTATTTCTACTTCCAAGATCTGCAGAAATATGAGATGGATTATGAGCAGTTACAGGCTTTCCTATTGTTTTTACATCTTACTTATGTTTCCTACTCAGGAATATGTTTTGTAAGGAGCTCAACTTTAAGAATGTGCTTAAGAGTCATTGAATCAAAGAGCAATAAAGGTAGAGTTAGGACAGTGGTGACTAGAAATGGTCTCTGGGTGGGCCACAGATATCATTAGTTTATCTCCAAGTTCAAAGGGTGACATAGGCCACTGGTGTCACTGGGAGACTCAGACAGGTTTGATTTGGACTTTTGTTACTGTTTATAATTTTTCTGTAACTAAAATCTGTGACATTTAAGCAGAGTTTTCTATCTAAACACAAACTGAACCAGTAGCACCCAGACCATCAGTCAGCCTGAACACATGCTTTTTCACTGCACAGTAGGGCTACAATACAATCAAGCCAGCCTGAAGGGGCTAGTGCCCCATGCTCAATCCCAATCCCAACATCTGTCACAAAATCAGCCATCTGAACTCCCAGTTAGTAACGCTGCTCTTCTCACTCACCAAACTACACCAGCAGGGAGGGTGGCTGTGAACCCCTGGAACTGCTTTCTTTATACAGGCATTTCCAACTCATTACAGCAAACCTCACCTTTCTCCTCACTGCCTTGTGACCAATTATTTTTCTGTAGCATACTGAGGCTGCTGGACAGATCAGTGCCCCATTACAGTATCTACCATCCCAAGAGTAAACTGTCCTTGACCTCAAGACGTTGCAATTTGAGAAGCTAATGCTTCGTCATGGAAACAGAAAACCACCAAACAAAAGTACAGGATTACTGACTGGAAGTCATCTCTTCCCTGTCATCTCTTTCCTCCTTGGGCTTTTCATCTTACAGGGGACATCTAACATTGTCTGCAATAAATTTGTACTGGCTGTAGCTCTGGATTGTCTAGCAAAAGTGTTCGAAGACCAAAAAAAAAAAAATAAACTAAAACCCACACTCACTTGCTTTTACCTGCTGCACAGTTTGCAGCTTGCAAAAGGTCTTGTCTGGGGCTACTGGTAGTGTCTTTTCTGTGCTGATGCTGCAGCACAGCTCCACATTGAGCCCAGCTCTGCAGCCAGCACAGCCATGGCAGCAGAAGCCTTCCCAGCAATTCCCTGAAGGCCACCAGCACCCCTGAGCACCAGCACAGGAGAAACAGCTTTCCAATTCTGCAAAGTTTTCTTTTCCTATAATGCCCTGCTCAGGTAGCAGTTACAGAACCACCTTAAATCATCGGGACAGAGAGCTTGAAATGACCTTCCTAGTAAGTGTTCAGAGGAGACTTGCAAAGCAGGTACAACTCCATGTGCCTTCTGCTGTCGCCAGGCCTGAAGCAGCACTCAAAATGCCCTTAGCCAACAGCAGGGTTGGCATGAGCCCACATGCTCTATTTCACAGGGAAGGCTCCCTCATCTCTCAGAGACTTCCTATGATGATCCTGAAAGTCACTTTACTATCGATGTTGGAATCAGAGGCTAATGATACGGCCTCAAGTCTGCATAAAAATGAGAATACTGACCCAAACAAATGGAAAGCAACATTTGCCCTCAAGAACATAGCTTGCATAGTGCCTGCACCCCAAAGGGACTCCGCAAGCCTGTCCTGTTCTTTTTTTGTTACTCTTGAATAACCTGAAAGCTATTTTATTTATTTTTGTGTGGTTTCTTGACTTTTTCATATTGACTTGTGTTTTCTGTTGAGACAGGTCCGTGTGAAATTCTTCCAGTTTGCTGAACCAGATGACACTCATGTAGCCTTGCATTTCCTTGGCCCTACTGAGTCTCTGCTCCATGTAGGGCAGCAACTGCTTCTTGTTAGGGTTTCTTAAAGGTCTGTATTATTCCAGAAAATGTAGTATATGCAGACTTTCCCAGGATACATAGATGAGGAAATACCTAGTCATTTCCTTCTCCCGAGATTACTTCCATTTCATGCCTTTGCCAGCAGAAGCTCTGTCAGCCCCTGCTTTCTTACCTGGCAGCACCTGCAACTAGCCCACACGAAGCCACGGTCAGGCTCCCACAAGAATTGCATAACCCTCCAAAGAGGTGACCTTTCCCTGCTGCTGAGGTTTGTGTTATTGCAGTCCTGTTTGTTTGGTCCTCCTCTGCTCCTGCCTTTCTTGGAATGACCCTGGAGAACTGTGAGTTACTACCTGAGATAAAAATGATAAGGTAAACAGTCCTGCCAACTGGAGCTGAAAGGACTTGGAATCCACCTAGCTAAAACTCATGTTCAGTTAGAAATACTAGAAGTATCTTGGATGGTTTTACAAATAAGGCACCTCATACTGCTGACAGCTATTACCAAGCATAAGTGTGCTGTAGTTCTGTAAAATTAAATATAATACAATGCTTGCACTTTCCAATTTCACAATAGTAATTGTGAATAATTATACAAAATCTCAGGCTTTTTAATGGCTATTTTATATGGTGTACACTATATAAACACCATCTGTAGAGAGAGTAAGGTGCAACTTCCGTTTGAGCACATATATGTAAAACAGTATCGCCTACTTTTCAGTGAGCATACACTTAAAGAGCTTTTCTCTGCATCTTCCTCTAAACTACATTAATTCAGCCACTTACCCTTTTTGGACTCACATTCCTGCTTCACTGCATCCAAGCATACACACCTCCAGTACTATTCTTTATTGCAAGAACCAAGAACATTTCTGTATACACCCTCATACCCTAGTTCCACCTCTACCCAGTCCTTCTGGGTTCCACCTCTATCACCACACTCTGCTTCAAGCCCTCCATACACCGGTATCACATTGCACCAGCAGCTGACACAGAGCAGGGGGTTCCAAATTCTTGCCATGAAAAGCTTTTGAGGTGTTTAAGCAGAAAGCTGCTAGTTGTGAATACCAAAGCAGGCGCCTTCCCCTCTGCAGAGGCCCCTTCTTAAGTATAAAGTACAAACAATGAAAATGAAAAGCAAAATGAAAAAGAAAAAAAAAAAAAAAGAAAAAAGAGGCAAGATCTGGGCTTTGAATGCTTCTTAGGGTCAAGCACTACACCTTCTTTTGACAGCCACACAACTCGCACTTGTTCTCCTCAAGAGAGAATTTGACCTCAAGTGAGGAATTTAACAAAGTGTGTATTCTCTCTGCAGTGGACAAATACGGTGGTTCTAAAGCAACAAACAAGCCTCAGATAAAATATACAGATAATGATAGGGAAAAAAACAAACACCCTCCCAGAACTGAAACCCCACTATAATTTATGCAAATTTTAACAAAGAACAAAGTATTTCTGATCTCATTGACTTTGTGTTGTATGGCAGAAGGTTAATCAAACTAAAGTGCAACATTTCTCCTCTGTTATTGATTAACCAAAGTCAAACAACATTATCATTTTGCTTAATGCATTTAAAGCATGGCTATTTTCCCAGATGCTCTGTACAGTTACTTTGCAGATTTCCATGGAACTTGTTTACATGCCGAAGCATTGAGCCTAGGCAGAAACACTCTACTGCGGTAGCAACACATACCCAATAGTTTTCACTTTCTCAGTTCACAAAGAAAATTGTTGTTCCTCTCTTTCCTTTGGATTATCTCTCTTTCTGCAAAAAAAATATTCCTACATTATTAAGAAGAAAGAATGAATAAATAACAAGCATGCTCCTAAGGGCTGCATTTTTGTGCCCATCTTCAGTTAAGTCCTGGGCTAAAGGCCCTGAAATCAGTGGGATTATTTCTTCTGGCTTCACAATCTCTTATTTAGCTCTGCAAAGTTGATTTTAATTTTTAATAAGTCTAAAGCTTGGTGTAATTGCTTATGTGAGGAACTTGGCCTAATGACATAGAAGTGATCTCTTGCCCTGCTGAAGGGACTGAAGTTATGTGACTGCTGCAGGGCCAAGGTGATGCAGTGGCCTGTGACAGGCTGGCCTTGCTCCCTTTGAAATTGCAAGTTATATCTTGCATTGACTTGTAACACTGGAATGACGTAAAAGGAGATGAGAATGGAACCCAAGCTTGATGGGCCTGCCATGACCATCAGCTGTGCTTTGGGCACTGGGCCTGGCCCAGGTTCCCAATGGAGATCTGCCTGCTGTGCAGCTGGACTGGCAGAGATGCAGAATCATGTGTCTATCAATTAATTTTTGCTGAGCAGCAGCTTTGAAAATGGAAAGAAATAATCAGAACAAACTCAGTGTTGGGTTTAAAGCCAAGTACAGCTTCAGCGATGAATGCGAGAATATCACACTTCTATCACTATTTTTGTTCAAAGATGTTTAATTTGTCCAAGCCTGCTAGAAAGCTCTGGCTGATTTCTGAAGTCAAGGAGAAGGATTTAATTTGCATTGGGATAAAGAACAAGAAAAAAGGAAAGGTTGTTCATACCTTATAGAAAAACAAATATCTCTAAATTGACTCTTTGTTTTATATATATTCCACTAGAAGCTCAAAATCTGCTGTAATACATTATCTGCTTGTAAATTATCAAAACACTTAAGCTACCACAATATTATATGGGATAAAGACTGTTTATACAAGGCTGATAATTATCACTAGCTTCACCTATATTCTGCCAGTGCCACAGTACACTAAGCAGTAACCAAATCCTTTAGCAGCCCACACTGCAAAGCACCTAGACTATTTCTCTCAGTTACATGCCTGATGTATTTTAGACATTTTTCACAGAACATTAGAAGCACACATCTGGACATCTCTCTTTACAAACTAATGTGCAACATGTATGTGACCATACATGCTATATCCCTGTGATCATCAGGAAAGGAAGGTCTGAAAGAAAAGCTCTTCAAGAAGAGTTTTTGATAGGTGGTCAGCATCAGCAGGTAGGGGCAGGGTGCAAGAACTGGAACGGGGCAAGCAAGTCCTGGATGCTACTGTCCTTATTAAAGCAGAGAAAAAAGTGTAAAGAAACAATAGGAAAAGTGAGATGTTGGGAGAAAACGAGACTGTGATTTGGGTGATGCCACAGTGCAGCTCTACAGCTGTCTGACCCTTATCACTGAAGTCAAGAGCAAAAAACTCACTACCCCATGCTAAGGTCACATGGGAAAAGGTGCTTTTCTGTGAGGCTGGAAGACACACATGGATAAACTGTCAGTTTATGGTTATAAATACACACACACACATCAGGGCAGCAGTGAGAATCCCCTGACCAACAGCTGATAATGGCAGAATTTTCAAAAATGAGCTCACACATGGAATATTTAGCACTTTCAAAATTAGGAACAGGAAAGAAATTAAGCCATGGTACAGCTTACTCAGTTTTTAAAATACCCATGCTGGATGGTCACTTCTCACAATGTGTGGAACACCAAAAGCAGTTAAAAAATGAAGCACCTCAAGTCACCAGCGATAAAAGTATAAAGCGTGGGATTTATTATTTATGTCTTTATGCTAACGCAATGTTTGTCATTACACTAGCATATACCATTAAAAATAAACCAGCCTGTGGTAACTACACTCTTTAGGTTTCACAGATATTGCCAGTAGATATAATGGTGCTTTGTTTGCCCTGCATTGACTTTTGTTTTGTAAATATAAATATTTGGTCAAGGCACCTGCTCAGCCAAGGGCTGCGACTGCTGATCCATGCACAGGTTTTCAGACCCATTCACGGCATAAACTCACATAAACAACAGAGAATACAAATCACCAGTCAGGTGGTTAATTCTTCACACATTTATGACAATACACAATCACTGAATCAGCACAAAGGTTAGATACCTGCACTGGAAAACCAGACCTGTGAGCCATTTAGAACAGAATTTAATTCAAGGTAACACAGAAAATGTGAGTTAGGCTATGTTACTTTCAGGTGCTGATAATTATTATTATTGCTACTTGGAATTGTTTGGAAAACAAATACAATGTTTTTGCAATTAGACCCCTGATCTATGAAAGCACTTGAGCAACTGTGTAACACAGCATATGAGCAGTCACTTTAATGAAATTACTACTTACATACATGAATTATCCACTCATTTTAAGTGATTTGCTGGATCAAAGCCTTTCTGTTTCAATTAGAGCAGCCAAGTTAAAGTAACGCAACAACTCCAGTTTTGAGGAGGTAACAGACCGAAGGTGGCTGTATCAATAAAACACATGCCCAGAGGGGAAAGAAAACAAATGATACCTGTAGGAAGTGCCTATATTACTATGCCACATCAAGTATAATTAACTGTTCAACTTTATTTACTTAAAAGATAAATTTAATTTTGAGCCTTTTAAGAAAACTCTGCACTACTTTGGTTTGTGTAGAGGCTGGAGCTCCAAGAACTTAGACAAAATACACAATTTAAAATACCACTTCCACCTTTTAACTGAGGTAAACAGAGCGCATTATGAATCTCCAGCATGGCTTATTGAAGTGTCAGAACAGCTCATTCGGAGCCATAAATTCTTTCCTGAAAGATTTTAGTATTATAATCGAAAATTCTCTCCCTCAGATGCACCTGAGAAGCATTAACTTCTTGGTGACTCTAAGAACCAAATCCTTTAATACAAACCTAGCCTTTCCCACAGGCACTTGAAAATATTTAGCATTTTTTCAGCTGAATGCAATTTTCATAATAAAGTAGCTCACTCAGCTACCTGACACCACAGACAAAGACTCTGAGTTGCAGCTCCTGCCAACTTAGGCAGAGCATGATCACAACCCCCTGTTACATACATAAGTAGGCTTTTAAACATCCCATAGCTGGAACAATTCAAGCAATGTATGTACTATACGCTATTGTTACAGATTTTGTTATTTGCAGCCTATCTATTTTCTTCTGTAATGCCCAGACACAACTCACACATCCCACGTCTTTCAGTCAGCCTTAATGGGGGATAGAACAGATCTCAAATTTCTGTAACATGTAAATTCTACCTCTAGGACCAGTTTTGAGGCACCAAAGCAGCCCTTTGCTACTCTAAACCCAATTTGGATGTCTAATTTCAATTTCTGTGTTTTAGGAGCTGGTAATTAGAATTTGCTTAATATAATACCTCCTCTGCTACCAAGCAGATTCCTCCACGCAAACACACATCCCTTTTTTTGAACAGCACCAGCTCACCACTACTGATGCTGCTCCCTACTTTAGTTAACTGTTCATTTCAGTTCCACTGGCAAACCTTGCAGAGAAGTATGGGAATGAGGTATATTCTGTTATGTGCCAGAACACTCAGTCCAGTCTCTCACACGGAAACTGTTTGTATCTAACTGTAGCTCTGGCAGTTTCAATGATATAAATTTAAAACCACAGTCTATTTTGTTAAATGAAGCCCTACAATGATCTTGTTTTACTTCCATCCATTTAGCCTATTAATGCAGGCTAACGCTGCGTGTTCTTGTGGCAGCAAAACCTAAAGGGTACCAGGAGACTACAGTGATAGATTACATGTACATGCTGTGTCATATCCAATTAACTCAAATTGACTGTGTACTGCATTATGCTGTTAGTGCATGGAAGATCAATAAATATGGAGAAAATCCAACGAGGCACTCTCCATTCCCATCCAATTCTAGTAGGTCTGAGACAGATCATGCTTCTATGATGTGTGTGCTGCTGCTGAAGAGGGCAGGTGGTGCATAGACACCATTCAAACTTGGCCTATTCAATCTAAACTCCTCTAACTCGCCATTCATGCATAGCAAAACACCATCTGGTCCTATTTTGCCTCCAGCAATCACAGCTGACCAAAAACGATAATAACAGCTGTTGCAAAACAAAAGCCAAACAAAGGGGGGAGGGAAAGGTTAGAATGAAGTCCAGTGCTGCAAAATACTCCATGAAGTGAGAAATGGAAAAGGAGCCATTCAAATAGCCAATCCCCATTGAAAAGAGTAAGTGCAAGACTTCTGGTTAAACTTGAGATATTTAATCCATCTGTTCTTCAAACCACAATGTTCAGGTGATAATATAAAATTGAGATTATGTTGCATAGAGGTATTTAAAGGCTTTGTTCTCCAAGTTAGAAACTAACGACCCTGTGTCAGCTAAAAATTAAACCTCCTTATGTTCTTTCATCATGTGTCAACCTGGGTTAATGTGAAAGTAGAATGTGGTTAACTGGGGTGATAAAGCATCTGAAACCTTGGGAAAAGAAGGGAGCAGTTAAGTGATTGTAAATGATAGGAAGAAAAACATTCTTTAAACCATGAACAAAACTGAAATCATATGGATATTGCATTTCTTCCTGCATAAAATGCATATTAAGCAATTTAACAGTTTTATTTATGACCTATGATAGCAAAGTTATTCACTTAGACTTAAGGAATATGAACACCAACTTGCACAGTTCGAAACACAAGATGTTCTGCAATATGCTATTGTGGGTAATGTAAAATATAATTTGGTAGCAAGCAGCAGGATGTTCCAGTTTTTCAAGATTCTGATATTTAAAATGTACAGTCCTGCTTGATGATTTCTTTTTTTTTTTTTTTAGCTGCAGTAATTAAAACTATTTTTCCTGGAATTGACCATCAGTAGTTCAGCAGCTCTTAATCAAATGTGGTAAAACCCTGGATTTATGAAACCATTTAATGAGTGTAATAACACCTGCTTCTCGCTGCAAATAGTTGAAAACAGACTTCAGTTGTAATTAACTCTTATCACTAGTGACATTTTTCCAACGATACTTCATAGGTCTTCAAAATGACAATTATAGAACTAATACACAATTACTGTCAGATGCAGTTTAGCAATTATTGCTGAAGACATTTGTCTAAAGGTTTCAAAATGACTATAAAATGGTTCCCTTTGTTATGTAACATTGGTTAAAACCGACACGCACAAGAATCTCTCCCAACCAGCCTCTGCTGTGCCATTTCTAATGCAGGCAGGCTTCCTTGCACTTGGAATAAACATCCTCCATCCCAGACACTATTAGATACCATTCTAAGGCTATTAGGAGCATGGGTAGCTGTCAACTAACACCTATTATGAAAAGCTTCAATTTATACAGGATTTTTTCTGCTCCAAGAAATCTATAAATTTATAATTAGAATCTCTTGCTGTTCAATATTTGTACATAATAAACAGAGTACCTGAGGATGATGAAATATTGAAAGTTAATTCATTATTAATAAACTCACACAGTATAGTACCTCTTCCCTCAAGTCTGGCTGCAACTTTTTTGGGATCTATATTCCATTATTTTTTGGTTGTGTTTTGAGCGTGGTAGCCATGGACACCACCTTGAACAGGATTAGGATTCGGCTCAGGTTTGACACTTGCTGGTTTTAATTTTCATTTTATCATAAGCAGTTTAAGATTGTTGCCAGTGGTAATTTGCAATTTTTATCAAGACCTCTTCATTATAGCTTCTGACAGGACAGATGCTGTAATTAATCATGCAAGACAACTGGGGATAGTGGTCACATCACACTTTCAGCACAGATATTGCAGGCGAAGAAGAGGAAGAAGAAAGGATTTCTTCTCTCTGACCAGAGTAAAAATATCTGAACAGCACTAATAACCTGACAACACATTGCATGTGAATGCTTCCAAATCTTTAAATTAAATACCTGCTTTCTCCATCCTCCTCTCTATCATGTCTTCTACCATAGCTTCTATCATAGCTTCCACCATAAACCAAAAGTCAGACCACTCAGGATCAGCCCAAGTCAGGGCTGAGGGCTTACAAACAGGAAGCCCATGCCAATAGCTGCATTTACACCTGCAAACTCAAATACACAAAGAAAACCACAACTTGTGCTTATTTGCATCTCTGAACAGTACTGCTGAGAGACGGATTCGCTGTCCTGCTTCTGCACATAAATGTAACACAGGGTACCATAAAGGCTGTGTAACTACCACCTGCTTTCTCTCTCTGGACAAACCTCAGAGAAGCTGTGCGCGACTTCAGCAGCACATCTCAACGGTTACAAGAGCTGATTGCATTTGCGGTTCCAATCGGTACCTCTTCACCCAGTATGTTTCATAAAAACCCAAACCCACATTTTTCTAGAAAGCACTTGCATAAGGAAACATTTCTGGGTTTCCTTATCAAAGACTTATGGCTCATCAGTTTTACTGAAATGTGTTTATTCTATAGCAAGATAAAAGCATTTATTTTAGATAAGCAAAATACAAACAACTTAATTGCTGCTATCATAACTCATAAAAAAGTATAAAACAGCATAAAAACACAATAAGCAATGTAGCAATTAATAATTCATGTTACCAGTGTTTACATTAAAGCCTCATTTATGAAAACTTTACAACACATGATATGAAAACTTACAACTTTTAAAGAAAATATTTACATTGATTATTCGATTGTGGAGTTTCATTTAAATATTCTACTGGTTTTACAGCGTATTAAAAACTCTCGCATTTTTCATCTTAGCTTTCTGTAATAACAGTTTTGTTTAAGTGCATTTCCCTTTTAAAAATACAGTGTATTAAATCTGAAACTCATCACTTCAACACAGAATATAATATTCACATTTGTTCTGTAATTGGAATTAACATAAGAGGGTAAACGTCAATATATATTTTCTTACAAACTATGGCAGGTTCGCTTGGAGAAATGAAGTGAAAGGTTGGGTCAAACGTTTAAGTTCAGTTACTTGCATTTGTTTTTCTGAAGACAGAGGAGAAAAAAAGATGAACAGCTTTGGCAAAAATCTGTGATTTACTCTATTTTTGTCGTGACAAAAATTGCCACCAACTCATGTCATACCAGTATGATTGTATGAAATCCAATCATCACTTTACAGGTAGTTACAACTGTGCTTTAAGGGCTTCATGAGTTCATACTGCCTTGAAGTGCATTATTCGCTTTTAGAGAAAGGAGGGTTCTATCATATAACTTTGAAAGGCCATTTTGCAGTCATAAGGTCCAGGTATTTACTAGGCCATCTGATTCACATATTGTAGGTAAAGCTTAAATAAATTAAAAAGGCATCACATGAAAAAGAGCACAGCTTTTGTGTTTTGTTTTTGCTTTTGTGGGTTTTTTTTAATATTTTTAAACAAAATTATTTATAGTCAGCTACAAGATGATACACAGCTACATTGTAGTTCTTTATTGCCTATCTAATAGACACTTTAGAGGATCATTTGATCTGTTATGCATCCCTGCATAACTACCATCAACAATTTACAGTTTTCAGCCATATATGGTTTACTCCTACTCCCTCCATCGACACAAAGCCATGTTGTAACATCATTTATCTTCAGAAAATACTGACCTGTGATAATACTTGAGTCTGTGTCTGAGATTGTATTTGTGACTGGTGCTGCTGAGGTGCTGGCTGTGGGCTCCCAATGGCAGGGATGGGAGAAGTGATCTGAGAGGCTACTGGAGAATGCTGCTGAGGAGAAGGCTGTGACTGGTGTTGCATATGCTGCATTTGCTGCTGCTGCATTTGTTGAAGCTGTATCTGCTGCAGTTGCTGCTGCATTTGCTGTTGATTAATTTGCTGCTGAAGATGCTGCTGCTGCTGCAAATGTTGTTGCATGTGGTGCTGGAAATGCTGCTGTTGCATTTGTTGTTGTATTTGCTGATGCATTTGATGCTGATGTATTTGCTGCTGTTGCATCTGCTGTATCTGTTGCTGCTGGAGCTGCTGGATCTGGTGCTGCTGGCTTTGCATGGAGGGACTGACTTGAGACGAAGATGGAGTTGCCACCATATTTGTTCCCATAGAGCTTATCAGCGGAGCTGTAATGTTTGATGGCATGTTTGGTGCAACAGTAACAGAAGCTACAATCTGGTTCATGGGCAGTCTCATGGTCAAAGGTTTTGGAGCAATTGCTCTGGGAAGGGACTGTTGAAGAGTTTGAGGAGATCCTGATACTGTTGTGTGTTGAGAAAGGGAAGTATTCAGAATAAGGGAGGAAGACAAATTTGTGGATGC
The DNA here is from genome assembly GCA_013399775.1 of Semnornis frantzii. Classification (NCBI taxonomy): domain Eukaryota; kingdom Metazoa; phylum Chordata; class Aves; order Piciformes; family Ramphastidae; genus Semnornis; species Semnornis frantzii. The sequence goes on along the minus strand of VWYK01018860.1, from coordinate 16,029 downwards.
CAATGTTTGCTGAACAGAACGAATTGTCTGGGCCTCAGCAGACTCTGCAGCAGCCTGTTTGGAAAATAAATTAATTGTGTTTTATAACAGCAAAAAACAGTTACTGTTTACTTGGAAATGAAAGCCATGGCTACTCAGGGAGACTTTTTCATCTTTTGTTTTTTATCAGAAAGGATCAGCAGTCTGAGAAAGATCACTGATCCACCAATCCATTACATCCTCTTCATCTGTCTCTGTATGTGGTACCCCAGTTCTTATTTGAACAAAAAACTAATCCATGCCCTTGTTCAACACAAGGAAGTCACAGATGTCACATACATTTTGTGGCTGAAAGAGCTAAAATCAGCCCAACACTTTCTATACTTGTATGTTTCCCAAAACCCTGTTCTTCAGGAGAGAAATCTGAGCAAAAGTGTAACTCCCCCACCCCAGTTATTGTGGCACAAGTGGCATATAAACAATTAAGCTTCTTAACCTTCCTTTTAATTTGCTTGTTCTTTGGATCTAAGGCATCAAGACATAAAAAGGTCTAAGGGAACACTGCCAATGTATCCAACAGGACACATCAGAAGGGGTACAGCTATATCAGCAGGGTGTCATGCTTAGGGAGTTCTGCCTACTTCCAGTGTCCTGGAGGTTTCTGGTGTCCTGGAGGTTTCTACTTTGACATGCTGTGCTGGTTTGAGGCTAATTGGAATATTTTAATTGTGAAAATGATATTATAAGCTGTGAAAGGAAAACAATGGTGATGTCTACTTCACTCATAGGCTTACTGAAATGTATAAGAACAAACATAGATAAGACAGTCTCTCAGACTCCCTTCTCTCTTCAGTGGGTCTTCTCCTCTCTGCTGAATAACCTAACTAATCACTCTTCTTCTAACCCCCCGGCCAATCCTCCAAACTCACCTTGTGTGTAAGGCAAACCCTGGGGTAAGGCAGAGGGGTGGAAAGAAGGTGGAAGGGTGGTTGGGAGCCCCTCCTGGGGTCTCTGATCTCTGGGAGGGGTGTTGTGTTTTTGTATTACCTTTAACTTGTATATTTCTGTAAATATTCCTGTATCTTGTGTATGTATCTGCTTGCACATTGTGCTAAGCTGTAACTATAGCTTCATTCCTTAACTTCCAGACAGTTGAGTCTAGTCTGGGTGATTTTACGAAGTGTGGAAGGGCGGGGAACTCCCAAACCATCACACAGGCCTACTGCAATAAAGGAGGTGTTCTGCTGCTTTTGAAGGTATAGTTTTATACGGTATATTTAAAAATACTGTGTATGTGTAAGTTAAATGTATTTAAGCACCAAGGGTAGGATTAATTTCTCATAGTTTTACACATCTGCATTACACATGACATAGAATCATTGCCTAGAATCCCTATATAAAGGAAACAGAAAAAAGTCTCTCCCAGCACAATTAATACATTTTAGATGTTTAGCTTAGAATGTGTTAAACTGTGCTTCAGAGGTGTCTATTCCATTCCTACTCTCAGCAATCCTCTTGGATGAAAAAGCTACAGCAAGGATGACTAAATTAGAGGAGACTAAATGAATTAGAAGCATAATTTCCACTCGTAGCCATCACATAAGTTACTCAGCAGCCCGGGTCTCATGATTTTTTGAGAAAATATGATTTCTGATGTTTTTGAAGAGGGAACTCAGGACTGACAAAATCAATTTCCTCAAAGGTATTTACAATTCCACCTGTCACTGAACTTAGCATTGTGATACTAAAGGCTTTGAAAATAAGTCCTAGAGACAAAACAAAACAAAGCTTCTCAATGCTAGAAAAAAGAAATCTTCCAGCTTTCGTGTATAATATCTGCTGCTGTATATTTATTCATTAATTAAAATACACAGCAACTTTCTGTGTGATTACTGATGCTCTGCAGTTGTACATTCAAACAAATATTCCCAGGAATTAGATATCATCAGTTTCTTCTGTTGCTTCCTTGTGATCAAAGGTATTTTTCTAACTGACCTTTATGAAATATTATTAGAGAAATAAACAGATTAATTTTCACCCATATTTTAGATGTCCATAAGCATATTTCTATTTACGACATACAGATGCAGTATCAGATCTACAACCTGTATAATGCTGTCAATGAGAAAGATAAATTCCCAAGTAAAACAGCAGAGCTTTGTTTTCTTCACAAGTTTTATTTTAACTCAGGGATCTGCTAAAATACTGCCATGTGGCTTACTGCCAGCTAGTCCATTTGTAAGTACTGCCCAAATTCAGAGGCATCTTCCATTTTTTTCCTCCGGCCCCCCCTCACCTGCAAGACGTACTTCAGCTTTGTCACACAATAACTGCTCTCTCTACACAAAGCAAGTCTGTCTTTTGAGAAGGAGCACTTAAGGAAAAACAAAACTCAGCAAATAGATTGCAAATGTGAATGTCAAAAGGTCAGTATATTTTTTCATGACTGAATTTACTTTTGTAGTGAAGTGCACTATTTTGCCTCCATAGATAAAGCAAGATGTACATTTACAAAGTTATTGCTTGGGAATCATTGCTGTGCCATTAGAGAGACGAATTTTTGTGTGTGTGCAGAGACCAGGCCGGTTTCAAGCAGCTGCACAGTATCTTCTAGAGCTGTATTACAGGATTCTACTTTTATCTGGTGTAACACCACACCTCTACCCCCAGTATTTAAACACTGTTGCTGAGAGCGAACTTGTATTACACCGAAGGCATTTTTAGCCTTACCTTAGAAACTAGGCTTGCTCTATAGGCAGCAAGGGCCTTCAGGTATTCTTTTTTGGCAGCTTCAGTTTTCCTTTTGTATACCTATTAAAAGAGACCACAATTTCATTAACTTCAATTATTAGAAAGTTTTCTGCCAGAATGCTTTCCAAATCATTTGCTAAGAAACTAAAAACAATGTCAGAAAACAATCTA
>VWYK01018860.1:1029-13086 GCA_013399775.1 Semnornis frantzii | reverse complement strand
GATGTGTTTTTTCTTCCCTGATAGGTCTAAATATTCTTGCAGATGCTTACAGACTTTGAAGTCTACTTATTGATCTTGGAGTACAATTTATGTTGATTTATTGTGGATTAAAAGAGCTGCTAGAGCAGCCAAGTGTTTGACAAGAGTACCTATGCACACTTTACCTCCCAAAGAAATAATATTTTAATTACCTTAAGCAATAAAGATATTGGAATACCAAATACTTTAGATGTTAAAAAATACTCAAAAAGGTGGTTCATTGAGCTTGGACAATGCACTTTCTCCAAAGCCAGAGTCCTACTGAGTTAAACAAGAATAGCTCAGCATTAAAAAAAAAAAAAAAAAATGTCTATTTTTAGTTAGCACTGAAGTTCACCTTTAAATCAAGTTCACCATCTGTTAGATCAGAATAAAAGTTTCCAAATATAATCCATATAAAATACTAATTCATATCTTGCCAGGTGTCCTATACAGGAATCACTTTCTTCCATCACAGCTTCTGTTAACTGCTACTGGGAGCTGCATGGAGCATCAACAGGCAAACAGCCTCAAAAGATTATTTTTTTTTCCTCTTCAATCAGTGTAGAAGTTACATGTGCATGCAAAGAATAACCCTCAAGGAAGAACAAAACATTCTGTACCAAGTTTGAGTTGGAGATGACATTTCACACATGACATTGTAATGAGGCACAGAGGATTGGCTTCAAAGGTTGGAAATCAACACGCTTTGTAACAAATTCATAAGGCAGATCAAAGAAAAATGGTAAATGTGCTGTACCTTCCCCTTTCCTCTCCTAACTTCTGATTAATAGGAAACAAGAGCTTTGAAATAGGAAGCATCAAAAGACGGTCTTAACAGGACTCTAGGAGAACATCACCTGAGCTGTTTTCAAACTGCCCTTTAAAATTTAAAGACAAATTCAGCCATTTATTACTACCTACTGGCTCTTGGAACAAAATGCTTTTTAGATGCCAAATCTTTGGCAAGTTTGAAAACAAGTGTAGCTCTACAGAGCAGCATAGACCTGTCAGCAAAGAGCCGGGAGGACTTTTTTACAAGGATTACTATTTTACTTCTTGTGACACAACCTTGCATTAATTTTTTTACCTGTTTTTGTTCTTCTCCTAAACTATCCCACATAGATGCCACTATTTTTGACACGTCTCCAAATGTAGCATTCGGGTTCTGCCCTTTAATTGCAGCTTGCGTATCCCTGAAGAAAAGGGCATATGCTGACACTGGCTTTTGTGGCTCATTGGGATCTTTCTTTTTCTTCTTCTTTGGAGTCTTGGGCTTCTTGCCAGAATCTGGGGCAGCTCTTTTTTCTCCAGTAGTCTAAGAAACAGTTATAACAAGAACAGTCAAATGTATGTACGAAGTCAGTCAGATTACTTCTGAAAATATATTGACAGTAGCTAATAATATACAGTTAGAGCTACTATGTATGCAACATTTTGCAGTTTTGTTTGCAAGGCTTTTTCCTACCAAACAGTACTTAGTCTCACCAGATCCACTGGCACTTAAATGCATAAATACTTACTACTCATTATAAGCATGGTTGAGAGTGCCAAATCTCACAAGCCTGACCTGAAAAATGTATGCCCCACAATGCTAATTTGTATTTAAAAAGTTGACATTTGCTCTATAGCATACTTTGGATAGGCAATCTATGTTTTCCCATTAAGATGTAATTTCAGCAGTAGAAACTCCGAAGATGATCTCGGAGGCATTTCCTGACTCCAGGTTTGGACTGTGACTCAGAGATGGGTACAGATTCTCTCTGGCGCAGAGATCGCAGCTCTGAGCCTTCTATCCACCTCCAGTGGGCACCCACTGTGCCCACCACCCACCTCCACGACTCCGCACACAGGGTCAGGTGCACTGCACCATCTCCCTCTTGCCTCTGGGGTGGAGACTCCCAGAGCAGCACACACATGATTACAGGCAACTGATGCCTGTGTGCATCTCATGCCCTGTGCTCTCTTTCACAAGCTAGGCAGAGATTACAGCAACAAGTCATTTTACTTAGATATTTTAAGGATCTTGTACAATGACCTTTCCATATGCACGATTTCTATTAACTAAATTAGAAAACTTTTCATGGAACAGCCAAAATCAGACCCTTTAAATATGCCGCTATATTAACATCTGTGCTTTGTTGATATTTTCCTTTTATAACAGATTTATTTTTTCCTTTTATAACAGATTTATTTAAAACTTTCAGTTAGAAGCTTAGATTCCTACCTAAATGCATCTACATTTTACATGACTCCAGAGAATATCAAAACGACAAAACTGTCCAATGTTGATGAGTTAAGAGAGTCATCAGTTCTATAAAATCTGAAACAAATTATGTACATATTAAACCAAGTATGTACATATATTTTTATATTTAGTATTGTAGGGGTTCTGTGGAAACATCTTAAGAAGGTAAACAGCTACTGAATCATATTCCATTTGTATTTCATATGGCCACACTGCAACTGAGTTGCTGCTGCCACATCCATGAAAATACAGCAAACAGACATAAAGCTATTCACTAGAGTGCACAGAATGACTTACTCTGTTTGATTCATCTGCATCTTCTTCATTTATAGAGCTGGATGGGGAAGGAGTGGCTGATTTACTTGCAGGAGGGGAGGGAGAAGTGTGTGGCAAATTAGTGCCTCCTAAATTTAGCCCCAGCTGTGCACTTAGCTGAGACTGGTTAATGGTGGTTAGCTGAGAAGGAGGCATGATTCCCGAATGAGCAGCATCAGTCATATGGACAATAGATCTCATAATCAGAGAGTGGTCCTGGCGATACTGGGAAACTTGTGCGTGACTCTGATCCTGAAAGAGATTCAAACATGATTTAGTCATTAGCTGTCATTACAGTGTGATGAGGCAATGTTATTTTCATAGGCTTGCAGAATCACATTGCAGGCTGCTTCTTTTCAATGAATTAATTCCACTTTTAATAAATTAAATGTGGCAACAGATACCACAGTACCCCCCCGATTCCAGTTTTCTCACACTTGCGGGTGCAGTTTTGTGGCAAAATAAAAATTACATTTGCCCATCCTTAAGCACTGCTTCTCTTGAAGCAGTGTGCAATCCCCACATAAGCAACTGGGAAACGGCTGAGTGACGAGACAGGGAAAACACAGCAACTGAGAAGATGCAAGCTGCTGTCAAGCACAGAAAGTAAACACTCTTCCTTTACTGACATTCAGTTATTCTTATCTGTTACTAGTAGCAGTAGTAGGTATAAAGCAATCCTGTCTAAGTGGGATTTTAAAGTTGTTTTAAGTAAAGAACACTGCCCTGCCAGGTCTTGAGTGCAGACACTGCGGCACACTGGAAAAACGTTTTGAGTAATCCTCATCACTTCTAGAAATCCTTGTTCACAGAAATACACACTTTTATCTCTAATCCAACAATCAAACAAGTGTGGAAGCAGCAAGCTATGTACCAATCACTGACTTTATTTTTCTTGCACTTCATGTCTCAGAAACTCAAGTGCTTGCAAGGCTTTGTTTCTACGGTTTCTTGAGGGCAAACCACGTCGTCTTCTACATCTGCACAACACTTAACCGCGTTTGTAAATAAAAAGCAGTGAGACCCTGAAGGTAGAGTCAATTGGAATCTGCCTACGAACAACTCAGTTTTCTTATTTTCCACCACATACAGATCAATACACAATGAAGGAGCATTTAAACAGAAAATATTTTTAAAACAGTTAATAAGTGAAGAGAATAAATAGCTCACAAATTGATTCAGCAACCTGATTGTATATAGCTTTTGTATGAATAGACAGAAATATGAGAAATAAATGAAGATTCTGTAAACTCTTTTGTTATTAATAAACTACATTGCAATTGGTAGCAGCTGCAATGATCCTTAATGAAGTGACATGGAGCAAACCAGCAATGCTAGGAGCCCAACACCTCCACAGTGCAGTCTGACCTCTCTCAGAGCTTTCTTAAGCGTGGATAAGCTCAAAGCAGTTTTCAAAAATCTGTGTCAGCATGGAGTAAGTTTAGCCCAGGTGACTTTACTCTTGTTTTTAACGACCCTTCAAAAGAGGCAGTGGTTCTGTGAAAGCCTTTTCTTGGATGGGTCAAGTGCAACCATACAAGAAACTGTTAGAAGATGCACACCCTGCCTCATCCATCTTACATACAAGTACTGCAGCACACTGCATCCCTGTAGCAGTAAATCATAATAATTCCAAATCTGTCTTTCCACTGAAGCCTATATAGAAAAAATAAAGCCTTCTTAGGATAAAAAGTGCATGCAGTGTTGTACCTGGATCCAGTACAGATGAAGTTAAATCCACCAGTTCACATTTCCAGATCCTGCACACTAGATGTCCTCCTCATTTTCCCCATGATTCCCAAGCCATTGCCAACTTGGCTCATCATTCATACTGCATCATTCTGCTTTTACTACTTCTTAATTTTTTCTAGTATCATCAGCAAAGAAGTGCAAGCTCCTTACAAATGAATGCATCTGCCAAAAGTTGAGCACTTGACACAGAAAGATCAAAACATCAAATTTATTGGCTGAAATACCCATCTGATTCAGGGACCCTTCTATGAAAATATTTTACCGTCAACTATAGGGTCACTTTGATTGTGACTTGCATTGGCATCCGGGAGTAATTCAAAGTCTTTTGTAAAAGCAGATCACCTTCTGCATATTACTTGGTTTGTTTTAGTTTACAGACATCATTATATGAAGAAAAACTGTGAAGGTGGAGATCATCAGAATGACCTCCTTGCATAGCAGTTAACTTTCTCCATTATTTTGCAGGCAGTACTTTCTTGGAGGCGGTTCCACACCTAAAAGGCTAGCTTTTGTTCCCTCTTTATTGTTACACAATATAGGCCTTCCTGGCCTTTACTCTAAGGCAACAAAGTGTGAAGAAATGAGTTACAAACCATTTACTCCAAGTCTTGTCATTTTGGTTGCATCTATGATTTTACTGAAACTAAATTCTCTTGACTTGCACTGACCCAGAATCTAATTTTACACACAAGCCCATGAATTCTTAACTGTCCCTTTTTCTAACACTATTTGATGCTTGTGGGACTTTTTTTACATCCACTTATTTAATTCCATTTTTACTTTTCTAGTTTCTTTCTATTTTAGTAAGACTTTCATTTTTCTAAGTCTTAAAAACATCAGTAAAAGCTAGCAGCAGAAACAACAATATTTTATAATTTGCTATCTAGCACAAACTAGGTAGGAAGGCATAATATATACAAGCTTTTTTTAATATAATTTCCAATCTTTTATCAGTTTTGACAACAAAAATCATCTTAAACAGGAACACACATGGACTAAAATATTGAGATGTCATTCTAATCACATTACTACAGAAGAACTGAGAAGTTCATGTATTCAAAACAATTCACTGGCATTTTTCACAGAATCACAGAATTAATCAAGTTGGGAAAGACCTTCGAGATCACTGAGTCCAAATTTTAGAGAATATCATAAGATCTTTTACATACACTTAAGCAGAAGCAAAAGTGATACACAAATACGATGAGCATTCAGGATTTTTCAAACATCATACAAGAATGATAGGTCAGTTCTGACCAAAATTCATCAACTTCTTAAGTGGGCAGAATCAAGTTTTGAGTGAGCCTGATCTGCTTTACAGTCCTGGATTGAAACTAGGCAAAATTTGGTGATTTTAACACAAGCCAAGGCAAAATTCAGCCACTGGTTTACTCAGCACAACAATCAAGCAAGGACATAAATGTGTGAAATGGAAAACCACAGAGAAACAATCTGAGTTCTCTACAGACTGAAATGACTGTCTCAGATCTCCCTGGTTTCCCAACATGAATGTTACAAAAAGCCTAAGGTATAGACACATTTACTGAGGGGAAGGCCAACCACCTCTCTGGTCTCTTTAATTTGAAATATTTAANNNCTGTGTTCTTTAAATTTAAAAATTTAAAAAAAAAAAAAAAATAAAAAAAAAAAAAAAGGACAAAATACTGTTCAAAATGTTTCCGCTTCTCAAAGCAACTTTATGGTGGCTGACTGTATCTATGCACATTGGCTTTCTGTCACCACTCTTTTGCACATCTCCAATAGCACACATGATAAGGACTTTCCAGTGTTTGATGCATAAGAGGGTCCCAAAGGAGCCATAAGGGTATCCATCCATCAAGCTATCCCACTCACAACTATTTAGACAGCCATGCCACCAAAGGACAGATCTCAAGGCATATGCCACACATATAGCTTATTTCACGTTGATTTGTAAAAGTTCTCAACAACTGATAAAACATCTACTCCTCAACAGCCACGGGAAAGTAAACAACAGAGTAATGAGGCTTGAAAAAAGGAATGTGTGAAATCCCACGCTTTAGTTTACACACTATTATCAGAGGTGTTTTTCAACAAACACTGCACCTGAGCCAGCAAAACCAAAACATACCACTGAGAGCTAGGGGAAAAAAACAGGGTAGTAAAAAATAGTTTGGTCTTCTATTATCAATTCATTAAGCATCCAGTAGATCAAACAGCTGATAATTATTTGGATCAATAAATGCATCCAGCCATTCTCTCCAGAGACACCCTAATTTCCACTTACTCTGCATTTTGAGAATCGCTTACATATTCATATACATATGTACTATTATCCTGGATTTCTACCCTAATAGTACCTCTCAGAAACATTCAACATGGTACTGAAAAATAACTGGGAAAACACTTTTTAGAACATTACATGAGTAGTACTGAAGTCTTGATTAAAATCAATGTCTACAGCTTTCAATCATTTAAATAGGCAACATTTCCAGTGAAACTCTTTCTAGCCATGTCAGAACTGAGCCCACGGGAAGTGCCTACAGGAAGATGCAGGCTGGGATCTGACCCTACACTGCATGAGCTAGTGTTCTAAGGGAAGGGAGAAACTCGCCCACAAAAATAACTATGTAAAAACCTAACAGTCATGGTTATTCTCACTGTGCCCTGGTTTCAGAAGTTGACTTAAAACATTATCTATTCTATTGCCTCAGGAATTCATCACTGTCGTGTCAATATAAAGTAAGCTGATGTAATATTTTAAAGGATATATTTAAGTTGAAGCAAATACGGTGCAATGCAAAGAGCAAAATCCTCACTCATCCCTGTCAGTAAATTGCTCCCTCTGCTTTTGAGCAAGTCAGCATATCTGTAGAAGAAATCCTCAATACTCTTTTTCTCCACAAGTAAAGTATAGATAAAAGAATCCATTAATCTAATTTTTTTTAGAAGATTGGAATTCACTGCCAATCAAAACAAATCAAACTAACAGGATGCTTTTCTCCGTCAGAGATTAAATCCTTACTTAATAGAATTCAAAACAGCTGCACTTGGTACTGCCACCACTGAAGAAGTGTCCTTCCTCTCTCCTCCCTCAGATACTGGCAGCACTAATAGATCTGTCAAACTGCAGTTATCAGAAGATCCACTACAAGCAGCAGCTTCTTTTCTCTGGCAATGAGAAAACTCCCATGTTTTGCTTCCAGTCTCTGTAGGAAAAAATCAAATCTTACCTAATTTATTTCCTAAAGGCTACAACAAACAGTAAACGTTGGATCTAAAAGATCATTTGGTGTCACAAGGCTTACACACATTCTGCTGCCTGAAGAACAGAGAATTTCTTCGTTTGTGTGCTCTCCCAGTCCCACTACATCACAAATTACTCTTTTCTGTTCACACAGAGCACACAAACCAGAGAATGGACAAGAGGAGAAATGAAAAACAAACAAAAACCAGCAAACATGAGTGCTCACTCATTTATTCCTCAAAACGAGGCAACTATCTCCTCTTCTGGCAATCACAGATGTCTAAGAAATTTATTACCTGCTATACGACAAAATTTTCTTATACTGCTGCAACTTCAAGTTAGTTTCCCATGTTTTGTTGTAATCTTTCTAATTTACCGTCCCTTGCTTTTTCTAGAGGGTTTCTTCAGGTTTCTTTGCAACCACATCAGCGGTAACCCCTCCCTCACAGTTGATGTTCCTCATGCCCTCCTATGCAGTGCAGACCTTCCTTCAGAATACACAGCATGACATGGTACAGAGGATGGTAAGAGCACCATGAGACAACCAAAATACAAGTTAAAAACACTTCTTCCGCGGAACCACACTTGGGGATTAGGCAGTAGGAGCACACCAATACCAGGCAGTGCAGCACCACCTCAGATATGTGAGTCCAAACAAGAAGGTGCCAAGAGATATGCCTAACTGGTCTGGGTACTTTGCAGACCAGCACTCTTCTGGGTCCCATGACCAGGCAGCCCTGCAACACTGCTCTGTGGCTTCTGCTGGTACCAGCTTGTTCACAACATGCTCAGCTACCTCTACCCAAATGCTGTATTTCACGGTGAAGGAACACTAAAAGCTCACAGCTAGGCGTAAATCACACAACTACCAAACAAGGAGACAAGGACTTTTCTCTTGAGCATTTATAATTCTTACCCAGGATGTCCTATGATCCTATGATCCCATAGGTTCCATAGGCAGTCGCCACAATGGGATGAAGGAGTAATGTTTCTGGGTTGCCTTTGTTGCTATTGAATCCTGCTCTTGCATACTGATGGTTCCATAGGCCCATTATAGCCCTCCAACCCATCCACGGTGCCTGATACGATGATTTAGCATCACCTATTTCACAACTTCTTTACAATCTCATTTTTACATCATTTTGTAGAAGCATTGTAAAAGCTCTCTTCTCCCCAGACATCTACCATACTTTAAAGCACTTTGAATCACACTTCTTTTGGACAAGGTACACAACAGCATGACCATAATACATGTGTGACTCAGATGACAGATCTGAACTCTGATCTGATGAATCTCTTGGCATGAGGAGTTTCTCTCCAAATTAGCAGTACAAGCTTAGGTCTGCTGAGTGTAAATGGCAAAGGCACATTGCAAACAAACCTTGGATAGTACAACAGAATCATAGAATCAGTTAGGGTTGGAAAGGACCACAAGGATCATCTAGTTCCAACCTCATTGCTATGGGCAGGGACACTCTACCCTAGATCAGGTTGGCTAGAGCCTCATCCAGCCTGGCCTTAAACACCTTCAGGGATGGAGCCTCAACTACCTCCCTGGGCAACCCATTCCAAGGTTCTCACCTCTCTCATAGTGAAGAACTTCATCCTCATATCCAGTCTGAATCTACCCACCTCCAGCTTTGCTCCATTCCCCCCAGTCCTGTCACTACCTGATAGCCTAAAAAGTTCCTCCCCAGCTTTTTTGTAGGCCCCCTTCAGATACTGGAAGGTCACAATAAGGTCACCTTAGAGAATCCTCTTCTCCAGACTGAACAGCCCCAACTCTTTCAGTCTGTCCTCATAGGAGAGGTGCTCCAGCCCTCTGATCATCCTTGTGACCCTTCTCTAGACATGCTCCAGCATGTTCACATCACTCTTGTAATAGGGGCTCCAGAATTGGATGCAGTATTCCAGGTGGGGTCTCACCATAGCAGAGTAAAGGGGGAGAATCACCTCTCTTGATCTGCTGGCCACACTTCTCCTGATGCAGCCGAGGCTCTGGTTGGTTTTCTGGGCTGCAAGTGCACACTGCTGGCTCATGTTGAGCTTCTTGTCCACCAGCACCCCCAAGTCCCTCTCCTCAGGGCTGCTCTCCAGCCAGTCACTGCCCAGCCTATATTTGTGCTTGGGATTGCCTGGACCCAGATGGCAGAACCTTGCCCTTTATCATCCTGTTGAACCTCATGAGGTTGGCTTGTGGCCACCTCTCCAGCCTGTCCAGGTCCCTCTGGACGGCCTCCCTTCCCTCCAGTGTGTCAGTTGCACCACACAGCTTGGTGTTGTCAGCAAACTTGCTGAGGGTGCACTCAATGCCTCTGTCCATGTCACTGACAAAGATGTTGAACATGACTGGGCCCAGGACTGATCCCTGAGGGGCTCTGCTTGTCATTGGCCTCCACTAGTCTTGTTTTTCCCATTAATACACCTGTGGAAATTAAGTCCCAGAATGTCAGATAAATGTTGTTAGCAGTTTTGTTACAACCTCCATGACTTCGGGTGCTTCAGTTACCAAATCAAAGGTAGACTTCAAAGGTCCTTATTATGCAGTAAGCAACACAATGAGAGACTGGAAGGAAGCATGACGACTAAAAAATCTTATCAAAGGTAACAAAAAATGTGCAAGGAACTGGGTGGGGACAGACTTGTGGATTACATGGCACTTGTTTAAGAATTGCTACACATGTTGGTAGCTATGTTCTAAGGGTAGGGACTTTTATTGGGGTTTGGATGGTGTTTGGGTTTTCTTTGTTTGTTGTTTTTTAAAACAAATCAGAAAATTAGGTCTTTTGTATTACCAGTCAGTATTTTTTGCTTCCCAGCTGCCTGACAACTAGAATAATATTAAATACTACAGAGACTTAAAATGTAGAACTTGAAGTGGAAGCTGAATACTGGGTAAGCTGTCCAAGAAGAAACAGAAATGGCAACAGCAGAGAACAACAGGAATTTCAATGGAAGTTCTCACATGACCGAAGAACATGAGTGGCTGAACACAACAAAGCCTTTGGTCAGGTACAATATATCCAGACTAGGTACAGCATCTTGCCTTATTTGGTTGGCTTAAGGAAGCAGCACCTGATTTCAGAGTTTAAACTCAGGAGACAACGTTTTAAAGCCATGGCCCAGGCTTAATGTACAGCTGGTGTCCTTGGTCACACATATTCATGTTTCTTCTGAGCTCAGTTCTTAGGAATACCAGAGATTCAGCTTTCACTCCAAATCCTGACAGTTTTCCCAGTGGGGTGTATTATTTTCCACATATTCGTATGGCACAATATTTTCTGGAGCTGATGGATCCGAGTCAGATATGATTAATATAGAATGATCACTGTAATTTTTTTTGCCAGGATGTTCTGCCGATGTTACTGTCTTTTCTGAGGGTAGAAGCCCCTCATGCTTCACAACAGGCAGTAAGCTAGTTGCATCATTTCAATTATTTTTTTTTAGCACCATCAGTACTTGATATTCTGTCACTGGCTACTGCTGCCACTTTGTGTCCTATGGACAAGTCCCTCCTTGCAGTTACTATGAATTGTCTAGTTTTGAACAGAACACCAGAATACATTTTCCTTCTCCAACCATAACGGCTCATTAACAGATGGCCCATTGTGTCTGTATTGATGAGAAAGGAGAGAAGAGCATGTCTCTCAGAAAAATGACTATATTATCCAAGCTCAGTATTACAATGTCACTGAGGACATGAAAACCTACACACTATTAACACCCTATTATTTAGTACATCATCAGGCTAGCACTGTCTTCACATCATGTTAAAAGCTGTAGCATGTAACTCCTGTGCAGAAGCCACTGCTGTCTGTTGTCTCCAGGGTTTTCAGCCCATTGTCCTCCTTCCCCCGAGGCACTGAGAGTTATGCACACACACACTCCAAAAGGTAACTAAAAAAACGTGCAGCTAGACCGTTAGGTATGAAACACCCCAAAATTATACAGTAATAGAAAAAGATAACTCTGGAAAGACCTGGATGTTCATCAGCAGATGACTCAGATCCACAGGCAGAAACCAGACTGTCACTGTGCTGAGCTGAGAGCAGGCACCCGAGTTGCAAAATCCCAGCTGAGTCCTAAAGGTCTAGTTTGACAAAGCTTCTGCTACCATCAGAACAGTTCTGTATGTGGCTAAATGTCACTGATCTGAGCCATCAGAGCATTGCTGATTTTGGTGTTACTTAATTTTGAGATTATTTTTTCTTAGTGCCACAAATTATTAAAACTAGTGGTGATAACAGCTGCCACTTCTGCTGGGAGAGTCCAATACAAACCAGATCAACACTGTTGCTTTAAAACTTGAGTTCAGTAATCTTCTTTAGCAATCAAATAAAAAATAGAAATAAGAAAACACTGAAGATGATCTGTTTGTAGAAAGAATAGTTGCTACTCCTATAAAAGAACAATTACAGCCATCAATTAGTTGTATGTTTTGTATTAAAGATGACAATAAACATGTTCATAACAATAACAAGGGCTTGTTTTAATAGAC
>VWYK01018859.1:3709-16984 GCA_013399775.1 Semnornis frantzii | reverse complement strand
TTTTTTTTTTTTCCCCTGGCTTTAGGAATGAGTAAAGAATAATCCAGTTGCTTTACAGACATTGCTTAGTTGAGAGAAGATAATTTTTGTCTGTTTTGGATAAATAAAGCCTAATTCCCAGTGTGGGAAAGAAAGGAGAAGTTGCTGCATTTTACACAGCATTAAATACAATATGGGAGAAAAAAGTACTGCTACTTACACGCTGGCTGTACTGAGCAGTGCTCTAGGAATCTTCTATTTTGCTGTTGACTTGTTAAGTTCTAATATACTAGTTTTCAGTAAAGCAACAATTTAGTAGGCTCTTCACAAAGGTAGATGTGAGATTCAAAGCCGCCTTCTAATCAAAACTGTCAGCCATGATGTGGGTAATAAGGGTTCATATTTGCAGTGCTTCCTTGTCATTCCTGATGAGGCTTTTGGGCTGTGGAACCTTTATACCTGTCTTGCTCTTGTGTGGCCTGATTAATGAGTTGTCACCATTTTACTGAATATAGGCAATCAGAAACCGTGATGGTTGCCACTCATGGCAAATACAAACGAGTGGAGAATGTACAAGAGTCTCTGCCTGTTCAATTTATGTGCAGACACAAGGTTTTATCAACTCTCTGTGTATATTTGCAGTTGCTGTTTTTCCAATTTGTGCATGAGTGACAGGCTCTTCTCAGTTGAACCCTGTGATAGGACAAGGGACAGTGGATATCAACTACAGCAAAGAAGTTCCACCTCAACATGAGGAGGAACTTCAGTACTGTAATGGTCATGGAGCACTGGAATGGGCTCCCCAGAGAGGTTGTGGAGTCTCATTCTCTAGAGACTTTCAAGACCCATCTGGATGCATTCCTGTGTGACCTGCACTAGATTTGGTCCTGCTCTGGCAGAGGGGCTGGATTTGATGATTTTTGGAGGTCACTTCCACCCCTAACATCCTGTGATCCTGTGTACTAATATTGACTTTCTTAAGTAAAACCAGCACATTCAAAGCTGTCTCACCAAAGCCAGTTAGTGATGTTCTAGTTGTGGAATTTCATGCATACGATGGTAAAGAATTAACTGCTGAATCCTTTCTTAGCTTGCTTCATACAGCTCAGATTTCTTTTGCTAGTGCTTGACCTTCTTCTGAGTTTCCCATGTTGATTACATGCCATTTATGCTGACCTTAACTAAACTGAACGCTTTCTGAAAAGGAATAGTTAGAAATGTTTCTCCATCAGCACTTAGGCCAACAGAATATAGACTTGTAGTTCATAAACATATATTCTGTTTAAACTACATGTGGTTTCAAGAAATTATCTACTTCTAAAAAAATTACATTGGATAATGAATGATGTTTACTGCATAGACCAATTTTCACAAATTATTGAAGTTTCACGGTATTAAAGCTGCTGACTAGGAAGAGGTCACCTTGGTATTTGCACTGAATATATTTCAGTCTTGGCTCCACGTTTTATCACTCTTGGTGTCTTAAGTTTTCTCTTACCTCCACAATTTTTTTTTTAATCTACTTATTTTTATTATTTGCTTTTATGACTCTTACTGTCAACATATTTCACTACTTTTCTACTTAGTAAACAAAATGGTTCTGCCTGAATTTCATGCGTAGTCTTAATTTTGTAACTTTTAATGTATGATCCCTGCTATTTAGGTTACTCTGTATTTATTGCTTGGTTTTGTCACTGCCTACTAAATACATTAATGTCTGTGGGTCTCTAAATTATAAGACTTCTCTCTTCCCCTAAAATGTCAGAACTGATGATGGAACTCTCTTCCTTTTCCTCTTCCTTCACAGCAAATCTAAATATACACTTAGTAAGCACTAGAAGGTAATCATGTGCTTCAATGCAATCCTGAATTGTCTTGTCTATAATTTCTGAATTATTGTGCCTGTAATTCTCAGTGCTTAAGACAGCGTCATCACTTTGAAACACTTCAGATGCAGTTATTTAAAAGGCACTTTGCCTTTTTTTTTTTTTTTTTTTTTTTAAAAAAAACCAACAAACTAGCAAACCAAAATCACCACTACCAAAATACCCAGACAGTCTTAACCAACTGTTTGGCTACTTTAGTTCCACCTGTTGTAAGGGTGCTCACCTCGTAGATTTCCTTGTCCACCCCATGCTAGACATTGCAGCGTCCCCAAGTCTGCCAACCCACCTGTTTGCTAATTGATTTCAATCCCAAGCAGCATGGCTGGAAAAAAACAACCAACCTAGATTGAAACCAACCTATCCCATTTAATTGGGGTGAAAGCAAAGGATGTTCACACAAACATTTCAGCTGGCAAGTCTGAGTGTAGAATCTCTCCTGGGGGACAGAGAGGAGCTGCTCGTGGCAAGAATATCTTCATTTGTGTGCTCTCAACTTGGTTTTTAAAAACTAGTCTGTGGGCCGTGTTTCATTTCTTTATTGAATTTCCAAGACCAGTTCAATCCCTTTGAATCCTCAGTTACCCTCAGTGTGTTCCTGGTGGTATTATCCCACTCTTCTATACACAGAACGTGGGAAAGGTATATGTGAAATATAGAATCGTAGAATGGTTTAGGTTGGAAGGGACCTCAAAGATCATCCAGTTCCAACCCCCTGCCATAGGCAGGGACACCTCCCACTAGTACAGGTCCTCAAGGCCTCGTCCAACCTGGCTTTGAACACCTCCAAGGAGGGAGCATCCACAACCTCCCTGGGCAACCTGTGCCAGTGTCTCACCACCCTCACTGTCAAGAACTTCCTCCTAACATCCAGTCTAAATCTCCCCTCTGCCAGTTTAAACCCATTGCCCCTTGTCCTGTCATTGCAAGACCTTGTCAACAGTCTCTCCTCAGCCTTCCTACAGGTCCCCTTCAGATGCTGGAAGGCTACTATAAGGTCTCCTCAAAGCCTTCTCTTCTCCAGGCTGAAGAGCCCTAACTCTCATAGCCTGATATGAAACAAGATCCATATTATAATTCCAGCACAAGGAATGTCTCAGAAGCTCACACTTTCATTGCTTCCTCCTTCAATTTTTGTGCTTTTATTGAACACTACCTTCCTTTAAATGGTGTTCTAAGGAGTTTCGAAACTGTTCACAAAAGCTACTCAGACTGCTATCCTTAGCATTATTTTCTTTCTCTTCCTTCCTGCACTTTCAATCTGTATAGAGAAAATTTCCACAAATTGCTCTTGGAGAGGGCGTTTCTTAATTGAGGTTAATTTCCCTTCTTTCAATGTTCCCATTAACTCAGATACCTTGCAGCAGTTAGATTGTTCAAATTCATTTGTGTCTTAAAGGTTTAATTGTAGTCTCCTGATTTATAAGGAATACAAAGCCTCCTCCTTTGGCCCTTCTGAAGTTTAGAGATCCTTCTTTATTCAGATTGCCACACACTAAAAATGGTGGAGTACTGGCCATGTGGTGGTTTGTAACATGGCATAATTAGTATCTATTACAGTGTTAGTATAATTGATTTTTATTTCTTAGCTGTTTAGGATGGTGACTGCACCTTTACTTTTAAAAATAATTTTAAGTATTAATATTCAGTCTTTGACATAATCCTACAAGCTTTCAGTCCATTACTCTTTCCTTGTCTTGATAGTTTCTGTAAATTCATTAGCTTTGATTTACATAAGGGTCATGCTGCATAAGATTATCTTGCAAAGCTTGTGTATAATTATGCATAATTCAAATAAGTATAGGTATTGATCTCATTGGTTTTGACTCATCAGTCCTATAGGTTTTCTTGCTGTGTTGTGGAGAACCTTTCTTTAGGAATTGATTTTAAAAATCAACCTTGTTTCTTGTAGAACTTCTGTTAATTTTGTATATTTAACTAGAAAATTCTAACTAAAATTATTACCCCCCAAAACATCACTTTCAGTATTTTTGGATAGGTCTCACACCAGCACAAGTACTTTTTTCGTTCCCTACCTTTTTAATAGGTTTTGTGCATATTACCAGGGCTTTATTTTGTAGGCTTTCAAATTGTGTATTTTGGTGAAAGAAAAATATTTAGAATATTTTATGACAGAGAAGTTTGTGGTAGTGCAGTGGCCCAGCCCACCCAGCCAGTCTATTATCTTTCCTCCTCAGCAGGACAGAGAAGGAAAACAAGATGAAAAGAGTTGTGGATTGAGACAAAGACAGGGAGATCACTTGCCAAGTACCAAAATGGGCAAAGCAGACTAGATTGGGGAAAAATGCACTTAGTTTGTTACCAGTTAAAATAGATTTACATAGTGAGAGACAAAGGCCTTCCCTGCAAGCCTTTCCCAGGCTCAACACCAACCCCTCACCCCCAAATACTCTGCTTCCTCCTGCAAGAGGAGCTTGAGGTGCTGTTTCATTTTTTTGTTTTTTTGGGGTTTTTTTCCCCTCCTTCCCGAGCATGCTTTGCTCATTTTAAAACCATCATCCCCCAAGGCACCATGGACATTGTGGAAGTTCTGGGCTGCTGAAGCCAGCCAGAACCACCTGGAACTGGCTGCACCTGGCACAAGGCAGCATCTCTACTGCCAGCGCCTTGACACCTGCACACAAGATGTGCATAAAAATTTATCTAGAGGCCAGGAAACATAATGAAGTTTTGTTTTAATTTAAATACATTCTCTGCCATCTTGTCCATGATTGCTGCAGTGGGAGACGAGGAGTTTGTGAAATGCCTTTTGTGTTTTTAAGTCATGGAGCTGGTAGAAGCTCTTTCCTCCTTCCATATGTAAATTCCTGCAAGGAAAACAGAGCTAAAACCTCTATAAATCTACTTTAATTGCCTTTTGTGGTTGTCCCATACAGTGATAATTTTCCCTCCTCCATGCAATTTTGGGGTGTTTTTCTGGTTTCTGTCCTTCCCAAAGATGTGGGGGACACAGTGCTATGGAAGGTGGTGACACCATATTGATATTTCACTGAAATAAGACCAATCCAACTCAGTGTTACAGTGGTATTTTACACTACCTGGAGGTGTGCAGCTGTTGTGTTAATGCAAGCTACCTAAAATGTAATTGTGGAGAGAGAGAAGCCCTTGATAAAATTAATGGAAATCACATTAGATAAAGCATCTCTGTTAGTTCATCTCGAACCCATTCTTTTTTGATTAGATAACAAGCTCTTTTGAACCCACCCATCTTTTACCA
Organism: Semnornis frantzii; assembly: GCA_013399775.1. Taxonomy (NCBI): domain Eukaryota; kingdom Metazoa; phylum Chordata; class Aves; order Piciformes; family Ramphastidae; genus Semnornis; species Semnornis frantzii. The sequence continues at coordinate 11,884 of VWYK01018859.1, read as the reverse complement.
CTGAAGTTTCTCCATCCAAAGAGTGCAAATGCTCTTCTTTATGCCTGTCACTAATCTACCTGGAATGTCAGGTTTCCAAGAGGATTAGCTGTGTTTGGTTGCAGCATGGAGGTTTGTCTCCAAGGTGCTGTTCTCTCCAGGCATAATGTGAGTCATCTCACGCTGACTGTACACACAAACTCAGTTTAATAAAATGCTGAAATGAGCCACCCCTTTTGCAGCCACATGGCCACATTTGCAAGGAAATTGAGGTCAGAGGTCGATTTTCTCTTGTAGACTCAGGTTAGAGATGCCTGTTTCTTTTTAAGTGAAGGTCTTTACATCTCACTTCTCTGACAGGTGCTAAGAAATTTACATTTAAATTGTTGAGATCAACTTCTTGTTTGCACTGAGTTGTTGAATGAAAGACATTTCTTAGACTTTCATGTCTTCCAGATCCTCCACTGCTTGATCTAACCAACTATAGAACAAGCTCCTTTTCAAATATGAGCATTACTTCTCTCTACAGTAATGGTCATTTGTATTGACATTTCTCTTTCTTTTATATTGACTTGAATGTTGATCAAAATGACACGAAAAGCACAGCTTGTTTGTTGTTTTGGTCTGGGCTAGTTTGTTTCTGTTGTTGGTTTGTTGTGTTGTTGTTTTTCCCTAAAAAATTATGTCTTGCAAAATTAAATCAATTTACTTCAAAGCCAGATTTACCAGAGTTGGTCTAAGCAGAAGTGTTGACAAAATAATCACACTGACAACTTATTTCAATAAGTGCTGAAGGTGCTCTTTAAAATAAGCTTTAATAAAACCTCAAGTTCGTGTCAAGACTGCATTGGATTTGGATTCGTGGGATTGAAAGTGCCTTTAGCTAGTTAATTCCTGAGTTCCTAAAGTGTGTGAAGCTTAATAAATGCACAATAGTGAATGAAATGCAAGTTTGAGATATTAGCAGAATTAAAAAAAAAAAAAAAATCTGACAATGAAATTTTGATGCATTGAAGAACCTGATGAGGTATTTTGTTGTTGAGTTTAAAAGACAACTGAAACCAGAGGCTGATTGTCAGTCAAGCGTTGCAATGAGGAGGTGCTAATGGGGGGGATATATGTCATTAGATGCAAGTGAATGAGTCCTTAAAAACACAAAGAAGGTGGAAGAGTCAAGATTTCCCAAGAGGTTTTTTGTTTGTTTGTTTGTTTGTTTGTTTTTTAATTCTACCCATTAATCATTTCCTCTTTATTCTTTAGCATATGAGGACTAAATTACATTGGAAGTATGAGATGCAGTTGTCACCAGTCAGGTTTGCTGAAATCTGAGGATGACCCTGCTTACTGAAGAGGAGATTGGTTTGGGTTGGAAGGGACCTTCAAAGGTCATCTAGTCCATTCTATGATTCTACGAAATCACGAGTTTTAAATGTCAGAATTTCCTTATTCTTTTTTTTTTTTTTAAACAGTCTTCTCATTAATCCAATTCATAAAACTGTTTCATGTTGTATTTCTCCTTTTGAGTGTATTGCTGTGGTTGGGTAAGAAGAAGCAGAAGGTTTTCAGAGCTGCTTTGGGAGGAAGTTTGAGTAGCTGCTGGTGAGCTCCCATGTAACTTCTGTTACATGTTACAAAGTTGCTGCAATACAACCTGAAGTGAAGTTGGTTTGGCTAGTTGCTAGTACAGTAGTGTGAAGTCCGATAAGATGGCGCTCTGTGTCTCTCGCTCAACAAAAAGGGTATGTCATTTCAGGTGGAGCTCACCTCTTGCCAGGCAAATGACTTCCTCAGAAATGAAGTAGCATACAAGCAGGGACAGGAAAATACTTCCTCTTAAAAACAATTAATGCGTATACTGTGGAGGTAGTGCACCGATGTGTTACAGTCAAACATCCTGCACAAGCACTTGCTTTAGTGCCAGACACTTAGCGGGTGCTGAAGTTCTATGAATTGCCTTACTGTACAGTGAAGAACAGAAGACATAAAGCATCAAATAAAAAAATGCAGCCTCCCCTCTGTTCCTCAGAAATGTACTTGCATTGTTTAGTGCAGGTTGGAAGCTGCTCTGCTGGAAAGCAGCTCCCTGAAGACCTTAGAGACCTGGTGGACAGCAAGCTCTGCATGGGACAGCAAAGTGCCCTTGTGGCCAAGAGAGCCAATGGCACCCTGGGGGGCATCAGTATTCCAGTTTGGGCCATGAGTGTTCCCGGTTCTGGAGAACAGAACCAACTCTTACCCCTTTTCAGGAGTGAGAATGAGCATACTGCACACTGGTTGGGAGTTTTGAAGAGAAGTTCTATTTACAAGAGCATATATACCAAAGGCAACCAGGTAGAATAAGTATAAAATCCACTAGTCCCAAACTGGCCTTCTAGAAACCTCCCCCCCTTCGACTCTGTCAGCCTAAGGGCAGGCCGAAACCACCACTCCCACCCCCCAACTGGGCCTGCAAGGCCTCAGTGGCTCAACTCCCTGCCTGCCAACTGCCCCATGAACCAAGGTGAGAGTGCAGGCTGCTTGAAGAAGTGGAAGCAAGAGAAGCAGTGAGGAGAAAGGAGAGAGGTCAAGTCAGGCACTACCTTTTAAGCCGTGATACCAGAAAAGGAATAGAATAACAATACTACAATGTCCTGAGACAAACAGGTCCATCCCCCTGGGCTGAGCCTCTGTCCCTGTTTAAGGGTGACCTGGGATCCCTGAAACTACCACAATCAGGAAGAGTGTGGCCAGCAGGTCTAGGGAGGTTCTTCTTCCCCTCTGCCCTAGTGAGACCACACATGGAGTACTGTGTCAAATTTTGTGCTCCTTCGTTCAGGAGGGACAGGGACCTGCTGGAAAGAGTCCAGCAGAGAGCCATGAGGATGGCTGGGGGACTTGAGCATCTCCCCTACAAAGAGAGACTGAGAAACCTGGGGTGGCGTAGTCTGGAGAAGAGAAGACTGAGAGGAGATCTCATCAATGTGTACAAATATCTGAAGGGTGGGTGTCAAGTGGATGGGGCCAATCTCTTTTCAGCAGTCAGCAACAGTAAGACAAGGAGCAACAGGTACAAACTAGAACATAGGAAGTTTCACCTCAACATGAGGAGACTTCTTTACTGCGAGGGTGATGGAGCACTGGAACAGGCTGCCCAGAGAGGTTGTGGAGTCTCCTCTGGAGACTTTCCAAACCCACCTGGGTATGTTCCTGTGCGAACTGCCCTAGGAGATCCTGTTTGGCAGGGGTTTGAACTTGATCTCTGAATGTCCCTTCCAACCTCTAAGGTTCTGTGATTCTGCGAACACCAAATATTCTGGGAATATTTCCCGATGGAGCTTTTGCAGATTTTGTGAATACAGTAGCTGTTAGTTTGTGCAACCATTTAGTATGTTTTACCACTGTGGGAGGCAAGAATGGGGAAGAAAAAAATCCACTGTGTGAATAATATGCACAAACCAAAAATCAATAATGTACTTGCTAAAAAAAGGAAACTAAGTAGATTAAATGTGCCTTGTACAGTATCTTTCTTTACACTCAACCTGCCCTGTAACTTTTTTCCACATGTATCTTCTGAGTAAAAAGATAAAAAGAATTTTATTTTTTTTAAAAAATTTTTTGGTGGTTGGTCGGTTTGTTTGTGGGTTTGGTGGGTGGAGGTTTTTGTTGGTTGCTTGGTCAGTGGTGGGTTTGTTCTGTTGCTTGGTCTGTGCAGGGTGTTATGCTATGTATATAGCATATATTGTTTCAGCTGACTTGCTTTATGTGCTCTTAGGAAAGCTTTGATTTCGCTTAGAGAGGAGACAAGAACTGTGCTTCAGTAGAAATACTGTCAGATTGTTTTGTTTGTATTTGAACGCATATGGCCTTCACCAAGCACTCTGCTGGGTTTAGATAATCCAGCTAGGTCTTTCAGTTGCATCCGTCAGAGCAATTGAATGTGGTGGAAGTGATCTAAAGGATAGTGCTGGGCTGGCAGTGCTGTCTGTTTTCTTTATGTGACTTTGTGTTTTTATCTGTTGCCTATGCATGTTTTATTCCTGAGAACTTTTTACACTGTCATATCCCTTCCTTATGCTGCAGTAGTTTGTCTTCCCTTGTGTCCCTTATATGCATGTGTCTCCCCAAGTCTTTGTATTTGTAACTTCTGTCACAACATGCTGCCTATTGGAGTTGAAATACTGAGAGCTCCAGCAAAGCCAAGAGCCCTGGTACTGTTTTGGCCATATTCGGTTCTCCTTCCCAAGGTCCTGAACCCTCTCTTGCTGGTCTTTCAGTGCCTCCATCCTTCTTTCATCCTTCTTTCACCCCAACCTGGTGCACTTCAGTGTGCGTTCCCAGCTCCCAATGTCTGCACAAAAATCCTGTCAGCAAAAAAAAAACAACCTCTCATAGAAATTTCCTCCCCTACCTAGCGTGTAGTGGCAGATGCATTAGTAGACATCAGGGATTCAGCAAGGAGAGGCATGTCAAGAATGTCTCAACTTCAGGCAAGCCTTCAATTAGAGCTTACAATCAATTGCAAATGCATTTCCATTGGGAACTGAGCTTTGTGAGATCCAGGATCGTTACTTTATTCCTATTGCTGAACAGCAGATCTCTGGATGCCGAGGCTTTCCTCGGTGCTTAGAGGCACTGCGTGTCAAGGAGAGCCTGGGATAATGTCAGTAAAGGTTAAACATCACTGTATTGGACCACAGTGATTTAGAAATACTACCATTTTCAAGTGGAATTCAGAGTATGCGGGTGTGTTGGAGGGGGTTGATATTTTTTTTTTCTCTTGCAGTATTAGCACTTCAGGAAAGCAGGATTTGTTCTCTGGAGGGATTTCAAATGCATGTAGATGCAGTGCTTAAGGACATGGTTTAGTGGTGGACTTGTCAGTGGTAAGTTAATGGTTGGGCTTGATGATCTTAAAAGCCTTTCCCTACATTAGCGATTCCATGGTTCCCTACATACTGCTTCAGCTGAGAACAAGGCATTTTTATTTAAATGAGTGGGTAGAATAAATGTTTAAGCTTGTTGGAATTGTAAGCACAATGAAGCCAACATTCCATTGCTGTTCAATTCAGTGTATGATAGGAGATTTCACAGATGACTAGTGCTTTACACTTTGTTTCAAATAATTTTGACTGTATTATGTTGCCACCCTGAAGAAACCAACTTGCTTGCTATATATGGATAAGCAGAAGATGCACTGCTCTGCATTAAGGAGCTCATGTACACTTTCAATTAGCATTTCTCTGTACAACACTTGTTTCTGGAATAGCAGTTCGGGATGTGGTGTAGAGAGTGTTTCAGGAAGAATGATGTACTTGAGCTGAGGAACAGCTGCATGCACGTGTCTAAATGGATGTGCAATTTACAAAAGCACTGCAAATACACTCTTGTAGGTAGGTTTTGTAATGGTGAAACTACCTGTGCAAGTATATCTTTCATGTGCATTTGCATTGGGTAGGCTTTCTCTTACCATAGGAGAATGCTAATTGCCAGACTAGTGAGATCTTTTCCCTTTCAGTGCTGTGGTGGTATCTTGCTGCTGTTTCCACTATTATACTCAGCTTGAAGCCTTAATGTTGCACATGGGCATTAGAAATACCCTGACAGACAGAAAAGCTCCATCACTTGCGCAGTAAACAGCACAACTATGAAGCAGGTTTCATCCCAGAGACTTTCCCAGTATTACTTGCTGTATTTTTTTACAAGACTGTTACAGAACCCATTCATCCATGATGTGGTCCCACAGCACGCATACACCCTATAAAGGCTGGAAAAGAACTGAAACAAAAATTTTGATTTCTGACTGCTGCAGGAAAGTGAAATTCCTGTAAATATGTGTCTCTCTTGCAGAATGACAGTGCAACGCTTCCTTCAGTAAGGTACACATAGTGAAACTCTTGTCCTCCTTAGCAGTCATAGATCATAGAATGGTTTAGGTTGGAAGGGACCTCAAAGATCATCCAGTTTCAACCCCCTGCCATAGGCAGGGACAGCTCCCACTAGAACAGGTCTCTCAAGGCCTCATCCAACCTGGCCTTGAACACCTCCAGGGAGGGAGCAGCCACAACCTCCCTGGGCAACCTGTGCCAGTGTTTCACCACCCTCACTGGAAAGAACTTCCTCCTAACATCCAGTCTAAATCTCCCCTCTGCCAGTTTAAACCTATTGCCCCTCGTCCTGTCATTGCAAGACCTTGTAAATAGTCCCTCCCCAGCCTTCCTGTAGGCCCCCTTCGGATACTGGAAGGCTACTGCAAGGTCAGCTGGAAAACTTCTCTTCTCAAGGCTGAAGAGCTCCAACTCTCGTAGCCTGTCCTCATAGGAGAGGTGGTCCAGCCCTCTGAGCATCTTCATGGCCTCCTCCGGACCTGCTCCAACAGTTCCATGTCCTTCTTGTGTTGGGGGCTCCAGAACTGTACACAGTACTCCAGTCCAAGTGTAAAGGCATTTCCATTAAACCTTTTTTTTTGTTTTGTTTTCTCTCTCAATGCTAATTAATATCCAACAGCTTGGTAAAACTGAAATCTACTTTTTCTTCATAGACTCCTGTCTTGTTAACCCAAACCTCTCTCTGCTCGTATGACCTCAGTAATTAGTGTGTATGTCTATACTTAGCTGACACTTTAAAGACAATTAATTATATGGCACGTATTTTCCCAGTGATATCTGTAGAGCAGAATGGGAAGTGAAGCATGGTGTGGTACAATGTGTTTCAGAGAACAATTACAGTTTTCCTTGCATCTTAGACACCTTCTTTGCAACTGACCTCTTTTCAGGATGGTGGAGGTGGGTTGCCCTGCTGATGGTCCAAGATACCACTCTCATCACAGGAATGACCCCACATTGGACACTTTTTCTGAGGAGCTGAAGTTGATTCAGCCTTTGGCCAGGAAAGCCAGCATGTCTTGGCCTGCAACTGGTCTTGGTTTTGTTGACTTGCATGAGGCTTATAATGTGCTCTGGTGGCAGCATTGACTCTGGTTGACTTGACCAGAGATCACTGAGCTCCTGATGTACTTCTGGGAGTGAAGAACACTCTCTCATTTCAATACACTACCTTGCGTCGCTGTATCATAGCAGAGGTATTCTGTTTCTTGCATTAGTTGCTAGATGCTTATTTTGGGTTTATTTATTAACCATTTCTACTGGATGCCTCTCTATCATGTCAGCAGTTGACTGCAATTGGCAGTCATTCTTTAGGAATTTGTGTGTATTTTTCCATTCCTGATTAATTCTTTCACTCAAGGAAAATGAAAAGGCATGTTCCTTGCTTGAGAAGAATTGAGAGATATATCATGATTTCTTCAGAAGAATGTTTTGTTTATCCATTTTGAAGTTCTCTCTTTTTCTTTTGACATTTTATGTGCATGCTAATTAATTACTCTAGCACAGTCAATGAAGGATACAGTGAATATGTGCAGCTTTGTTTCTTGGGATAATTGGGGTAACAGAAAGGTTACTGTCTTTTCACAGTACTTAATTTCACTCTTTCTGAGAGTTACTTTTTGAGTGGACAGCAAATAAGGTTTTCTCTGACTGAATGAGTTCAATAAGACAAGGTAAGTTGTTTAGCAGAAGATTCATGGCTCTTTGCTACAATCTTCAATGCAGCTGATCCACATGAGGGCACTTCCTTTCCAGTTTGAGTGTCCACAAAGATGATCGAGCTAGCTACTTGTCAGCTTGTTTATCCCATCACACATGACCATGGTTATTAAACAAAAAACCAAAACCCAAACAGAAGTGTGTGTGAGGGGAAAGCTCAATGATAGCAAGAAACCAGGCTTGTTTGTAGAATATTGCCATCTCCACTTCCAAACAGGCCTGATTTACTGAGGTAATGGGAATCAGTCTAGCATGAGTGAATTCATTTTGACTACAAAAATATATCTTTGACAAGATGATTATATGGGATCAGTTTCAAGATTATACTGCTAGTTTCACAGCTGAAGGACAAGGGAATGTATTGAGTTAACCCTACCTCTGGCATGCTGGGCTATGCATCTCATTTTTCCCGTTTTGTTGCCATAAAGTGATGAGGCTGAAGTGTCAATGATTAGTGTGTTGTCCATAACTTGCCTTAACCCATGTGGCCGAAATAAACTGCAGTGATTCACATTTGTTGTGGTTCAGAAAGTATTTGTAACAAAAATAATTTGGTTTCAGAATATACGAAGAATAGCACTTAGTGACTTATCTTTTGTCCTTTTTTTTTTTTTTT
>VWYK01018850.1:0-22336 GCA_013399775.1 Semnornis frantzii | reverse complement strand
GTCAGACATTGGAATGGGCTGCCCAGGGGTCAGACATTGGAATGGAGTGCCCAGGGAAGTGGTTGAGTCGCCAACCCTGGATGTGTCATTTAGATGTGGTGATTTGGGACGTGGTTTAGGGGTGAACTTTGTAGAGTAGGGTTATTGGTTGGACTTGAAGATCCCAAGGGTCTTTTTCAGCCCAAATGTTTCCGTGATTCTTTGATTCTACTGCTCAGCAATGGGAAGTTGGGAACACCTCATCTCACGCCTCATTCATAAGTAGTGGCACGCTGTGTATCACTAGGTTCAGCCTCTGTGCTTGAATGTTCATTTTTTATCAGATGTAACATAGACTGCTGATACAGATTTATTTTTCTCCATAAATGAAGGCTTTGTTTCCAGGTAAGGGACTTGGTTTTGCATCTTATGTGTTTCCTTTGTTCTTAAGCCCGTGGTGCATCTTTTCAGCCACACCTCAGATCCTTTTCACATAGGCATAGTTTTTTCTTTTTTTCTTCTTCTTTTTTATTTTCCTTCTTTTTAATCTGTCATAATTATATATATATATATATATAGCTTTTTCTGCACTATTTAGATAAAGTAGACCATTATGACCAAATTACATAATCCCTTGCTAGTGATCTTCAGATGCAAAACACAACAAAACGAATTATTTTTCCAACTACAGGAAAGATCTTTTAAATGTATGTGACATGTGGAGAGGTTGCTATAAAAACCTTACTTTTTGATTCATTTTACTTCACGAGTAAATTGTTTGTTTTTAAATCCCTGTGCTATTTTCTTCTCTGAAGAAGGTCATCAGAGATTCAGTAATGGCTAAACCATCAGCAGTAATTAGGAAAGCAAAGTGTATTGTTCTCTGGAAAGAGTGAGCCTTACAAAGACACTGATTTTGAAAGCCTATGCTACTTTAGTACTGAGGATGGGATGCAGTTATGGAATAAATTTGAAACCAAGATCACAACGCTCAGCATGACTAATAATTAGCCAAAAAACATAACTAGTAGTTCATCAAGACTCCTTTTGTGTTTAGAACAAATGCAAGTGCCAGGTTTATTTTTACTTGCTTAAGCATGATGTAAGGTTTCTTCCACTGGAAAATCCCCTATTAGTAAATTTATCTGGATTATATAATACTATCCATGGGGCTTTTTCTTCTGCTGATGACTTGTGCCTACGGAATTCGCTTTAGAAACAAAATTCTCAGTGTGTGACTTCAGTGGCTGTTGTGCTCAGAAGTAACCCCTCTTTGACACCATTCTTGCTGTGCTGCCTGCAGGCAGCATCCAGTCTGACCATGCTGCTGTTGCATGCTGATGGCCCTGCTCATGGAGCTCTATTGGTTCATCCAAATGGATATAGTCTGTTGGAAATTCGTTGAGAAAGCCAGAGGGAAAACATGTGCAACTGATTACTTCCTATGCACTGCTGAGCAGAAAGCCAGTAATTCCTATCACAGCCATACCTTGTTCCATGCCCAGCTGGAGTCTACCTTTGTAAGATGACAGCTGAAGGTGTTAAACACAAAAGGGGTTGCAGTACTCTTCCAAAACTAGGGAAGTGCTGCTAGTTCCTCAGGCCAACTTTGCTCACCAGGGTGCATGACTAGTTGTGTAGGTTGAAGAAAGGGATGGCTTTTCAGAGAAGCAAGACCAAGACAGAGGGATGAAAAGTCCATAGGCTTGTCCTGCAAGGATAATCCAGTGGGAGGAAAATCTTGAGATGGTATAATAAAAGTCTTTTAAATATGTTGATATTTCATATATATTTCATACATATGTATGAAATATATGAACAATACTATACTGCACTTCTTACAGAGGCTGGGAAAAGGACTTCTGTCAGACCTTCTGTAAGGAGTGTCCACCTAGACTTCAGAGCCTGAAGCTCAGAGAAGTCAGAGTTCATCTCAACTGCTTTTTCTCCTGAGTATATATCAGGAAGACAGTTCTCCATATCACAGTTCTACTGTGCTAGAGTTGAGAAATCATGATGATAAGTGCTAAGGAAAACTACAAGACAGAAACATGGTTACTTCTGTTTCAGAGAGTGTAATCATTTAAAAAAGAAAAAAGTGCATGTTTTTTTTGTTTTCTACAAAATGTGGTGAGTCAGTGGTTCCTGCTGGGTTACCATGCACCATGATCTTGTGTTGAAAGGCTGGGACAGAAAATTTTTATAACACTACATGCAGGAGTTTGGCAAGTACTGCAGCAGGTTATTTCAATTGCTAGTAATAGAAATTTCCAAATTCCACTCTTCTAGATGCAAATTTCTACTGTTTTAGAAGCTGTAGCTGTTAATCAGTTAGATGGGGGTGATTGTAATAATTACAAGGAATCTGCTCTGCAAGACTTCACTTGTCTGCACCTGTGAAACATGCTACCGCACAAGGCCGACCTTGTGTCCTCAAAACAGAAGGCTGTCCTTGGATTTAGCTCTAGGTAAGATTAGCAGAGCCAAGCTTGTGGTTTTGCCACATGTCCTGGAAAAAACGGCAGCAAAATTTGGCCATCTTAGGGCTAGTGGCCAACTTGTTTCTTCAGCTTTCCTTCCTTCTCAAGAAGGTCAATAATCTTCACCTCATGCGTGCCTCAAACCTTGCCAGCTGCATGATCTTTGGGGAGGTGAACCAGAAGCCCTGGCCTTGGCTTTCCTTCCCTTATCAGAGGCCTTACCTTGGCCCTCAAAATCAAATGGAGCACAGATAAATAGCAAAGAGGATGACCTGGCTTTCATGTAAGGATTAGTGCTTTGCTGGAGAGAGGAGACATGCAGCCACTGCTTCATTTCCCTGTGCTGCTGCCTCCGCTCACTCAAGTCCACAAACTGGAGAAGTGCTGTGTCAGCTCCTGCCATCCACAGAACTTGCATGCAGCAGGGAAAGGTCAAAGTGGGCTAGAGTCATGCCCAGCCACAGGGCTTCTCACACCTACCACTAGCAGGTGTGGAACCAGCTGTGTCTTTAAAGGAGCCTTGGGGACCAAGCCATCTCCAGCAGCCAGCCACCTTTGCGCCGCTCAGGCGCACGTTACAGCAATGAGAAGCTTGTGCTATTCTTGGTCAGCCACCACAGCTGCTCACTGCAGCTCTGATAGGGCCCAGGGGCACATCCTGACCCTTCCCTTGCCCTCTGGCCTAAGGGGGATATTTCACTCCATCGCTGCATTCACTGACTCTCATTTACTAGCATGGTGGTAAATGTTACATCACTCCCCCTTCGCTCCAGAGCACTTCCCTGGAGAGTGGTGTGTCTCCCAGCAGTGCAATAAAGAATAAAATCTTCTTCTCCCTTTTCTGTGGGAAAAGAAAGTGTTGTCTCCGCCAAAGGACACATTTTATTTAAGGGAAATTCACAGGGCTGGAGATTTTTCAATTGAGCACTGATGGGGAGCCATGTGAAATAAATATTAAAGGAAGGACATACTCCGTGTACCTAATACACCTCTGTATACCTAATAGCCCCTGTGAGACCCCAGCACAGGAAGGACATGGAACTGTTGGACTGGGTCCAAGAGGAGACTATGAAGATGCTCAGAGGGCTGCAGCAGCTCTGCTATGAGGACAGGCTACAAGAGTTTTTGCAGCCTGGAGAAGAGAAGGCTTCCAGGAGACCCTATAGTAGCCTTCCAGTATCTGAAGGGGGCAACAGGAAGTCTGGGGAGGGATTATTGACAAGGTCTTGTGATGACAGGACAAGGGGCAATGGGTTTAAACTGACAGAGGGGAGATTGAAACTGGATGTTAGGAGGAAGTTGTTTGCAGTGAGGGTGGTGAGACACTGGCACAGGTTGCCCAGGGAGATTGTGGCTGCTCCCTCCCAGGAGGTTTTCAAGGCCAGGTTGGAGGAGGCCTTGAGTGACCTGTACTAGCGGGAGGTGTCCCTGCCTATTTGGAACTAGATGATCTTTGAGGTCCCTTCCAACCTTACCATTCTATGATTCTATGATAATACACCTCTGTGTACCTAAGCAGACTATCCCTCTTGGTGATGTGTCCTCCCGGTGGGACTGAAGCCATTCAGCTGAGAGCATTTGAGATTGCAGGAGGAATGCTAGGGAGGGTGCAATGGTTCCCTGAATCATTCAAGGCCCACCTCTTTTGTTTAAAGAAAATAAACTAGGTTATGCAAATACTTTGATGATCACAAAATCTACTGGCAGAATTATTGTATTCTTCATTCTGTACAAAAGGGAAAACAAACACTGGCAAGGATCACAGTGTGGATGTTTATGTCAACTCCAATAAAGGGAAAAAAACCCCACAAGCACTAGTCAGTATCTCGGCTGATATGAAATCAAAAGCCATTTTTGTTAAAGTGGGTTGACATAATCTGGAGTAATTCTTAATAAATCCTTTCAACCAGAAAGAGGTAATAAGTTCAAACTGTAGGGGACTGTTTCACAAGATTAAGAAAGAAAAATTGAAAGGCAAGGTAGAAGTCTATGTAAGTATGTAACACCCAGGAATGACAGAGAGGTTTCTAACAGAGGAAGAGAAGAAGGGACAGTGATAAGGTAAGGTACCTTGTGAGACAGTAGCATCCATGGGATAGCTGCTTCCTGAACACATAGGCAGCATAGGTTAGATTTGTCAGAGACACAACATGCGTTTTCCTGGGGAGCTGTGAAAGGTTTGCAATAGCCAGGAATGAAAATATCATCTTAGCTGACTAGGACATGGATTTTGCTTGTATATGTGTTCTCCTTTCTGTCTTACTACAATGTAAGAGATTCACCTCAGACACTTAAGTAGGTGCTGCACTGTTATTGCTGCTTTGGGTTACAATACTGTAGGTCAAAGCGTCTTAATTCCACTTCCAGCCATCAGTCATAAAATCATAGAATGGTAAGGTTGGAAGAGACCTCAAAGATCATCTAGCTCCAAATAGGCAGGGACACCTCCCACTAGAACAGGTCACTCAAGGCCTCATCCAATCTGGTCTTGAACCCCTCCAGGGAGGGAGCAGCCACAACCTCCCTGGGCAACCCGTGCCAGTGTCTCACCACCCTCACTGCAGACAACTTCTTCCTAACACCCAGTTTCAATCTCCTCTCTGCCAGTTTAAACCCATTTGCCCTTGTCCTGTCATTGTAAGACCTCTTAAATAAACCCTCCCCAGCTTTCCTATAGGCCCCTTTCAGATACTGGGAGGCTACTCTAAGGTCTCCTGGAAGCCTTCTCTTCTTCAGGCTGAAGAGTCCCAACTCTCTCAGCCTGTCCTTGTAGCAGAGCAGCTGCAGCCCTTTGAGCATCTTCATGGCCTCCTCTGGACCTGCTCCAACAGTTCCGTGTCCTTCCTGTGCTGGGGGCTCGAGAACTGCACACAGGACTCCAGGTGGGGTCTGATAAGAGCAGAGTAAAGGGGCAGAATCCCCTCCCTTGGAGGTTGACTTGGGCTCACCTCTGCAGCCTGTCCAGGTCCCTCTGGATGGATCCCTGACCTCTAGCAAGTCGCCTGTGCCACACAGCTTGGTGTCATCTGCAAACTTGCCGAGGGTGCACTAATTCCTCTGTCCATGTTGCTGATAAAGATGTTAAACAGAACTGGTCCCAGCACTGATCCCTGAGGGACACCACTTGTTACTTAGGTCCATAGCTACCAGCACTTAACAAGATCCATCTAGGTTGGCATCTGATAACTATTTAATTTTTTTTTGTTTGTTTCAAATCAGTAGAAATACATTCTTTGCAGATTCTCAGTTTACATTAAAAGCTAAATACTTGCTTTGCAAATTCTCAGTTTGCATTAAAAGCTCAGCACACAGCACCCTGCTCCGACCTTTGTTCTTCACTGGGAATGAGAAATGGAGTTTCAGAGGAGCTGAAGTTCAGACTAATGACAGCAACCAAAGTGTTTCAGCTGCACACCACCACACTTAATTATCTGAATTTGTTTGTTCCTATGAAAATTCTCATTTTTTCCAGAAACCCTGGTGGGTTTCAATTGTACTCACACACTGACTGATAGCTGGGCAGAGGCACACCATGGAGGAGATGGCATTTGAACATTTGAACTGCCTCGTGGCTAACTTTGGCAGCAATAAAAGTTCTTAGTGTCCTAATTCAGAAGTCATCTTTTCTTTTTTTTTTTCTTTTTCTTTTTTTTTCTTTTCTGGAAAGCTTCTTTTAAAAGACAAATTGACTTGGTGTGATGATAAATGGTCATGAACTTAAATCACAGAAAGGAAAGTACCTTTAACAACTATTTTATTTATGGTTTTGGGGGTTTTTTTTGGTTTTTTTTTTTTTTTTTAGGATTCAAAGAAAAGCAGATGGCCTTTGCNAATTTTTTTTTTTTTGGTTTTGGGGGTTTTTTTTGGTTTTTTTTTTTTTTTTTTTAGGACTCAAAGAAAAGCAGATGGCCTTTGCAAAATTTCCAGTGGGACAAGGGTCATATTCCTGTCAGAAACAGCTTGTCCTTTTGCTTCTAAAATAGGTATGCAGCAGAAGAAAATGTTAAGAGGCTTTGTCCTCAATGTACAGACTGATCCATTATATGAAGAACAAAGACTGAACAATATTTTAAATTGCTCTGTTACACAGGAAATTTATGGTGATACCTTGTTCTTTCCTAAACTTACTTTCTGGGTTTCTTTCATCCCATCTTTATTATTTTCTTAATGCACCAAAATGTTTCAAGAGAATATTTTTCTAACCCTATTATTAATCCATTACTCATGATCCAACCTGCTGCACAGAGGATACATTACTTTTGATTATTAAAAATGCATTCTCTTTCTGGAGAGAAGGCAAAGAAGGAGAGGCAAGGAATTTCTGAACACCTACAAATACAAGCTCTTGTTATAAACAAGATGTATGTGCATCTGTCTACCTGTACCTATACATGTCCAGGTGAAGCTGTCCTAGATTAGAGCTCTCTAAATGTTGTATGCAGCAGCAGCAGCAGCAATGTGCTCTGCTTTATAGATTTGGTAGGAGTTTGCCTTCCATCTTGCTAGGCTTCAACTCTGAGCCTCTTGAAAATAGTTGAATATGAATCTTCAGCAAGATATAGCTATAAATTGTGGGGAATCCCTTTTGGGACACTGTATTTGTTGATTCAGGGCTAAGTGACTCAATTTTCTATTTATTTAAACATTCCATTCACCAGTACATAGCCACATAAAATGTGGAATCACATTCTTGTGAAAGTCCTATAGGCCAGCAGGCCACTGCCCCATGCCAAATTTCACTTGAGTCCAAGCCAAGTTTATTCAGCTCACATATACAATGAATGAGAAAATGCAGTCCATAAGTTACAGTAGATGCTCATCAGTTTCAAGATATTTAATGTATACCTCAGATTAAGGCCAGAATATTATTGGGCAATCACCTGGCAGTGAGTGGAGGCTAAGGAAACACAACTTAGTTTAACCATTTAATTAAGAGAAAGGCAAGATTTGATACCAACCAAACCTCTTTATAACCAGCTCCTCACATTCTGAACTACAGCAATGTTCTGCTGCTAGAAAAGGGCAACCCAAACCACTCTCCTCTCCCAGGGGAAAAACTCCACTGCAGATAGTAGCTCTTTCTTGATAATAATCAATATTTTAATTGTATCCTTGCCCAGAGGTGGAAACTCCTTTTCTGTAATGAATGCATGATATTGTTTATGAGTTGACATCCTTACTTTGCAGGTGACATTGTTTCTAGACTCCAGAAAGTGTCACAGAAATAAAAAATTGTGTGTTTGTGTGGTTTCACTACATCTGTTGGAATAGGAAAAGTTTAGAGTGTGTGAAAATGAGTAGAAATTTTTTAAAAATTTCCTCACAGAACTTTCCATTTCATTATTTAGTCTGTTCATGGTAAGGGAGGCTCATACATATCCCTCTGTAACAATTCTGAAAGGGACAAAAAGTTAGTTACTCTCTCACTCCATAGAAGCTATTAGTCTGCTTTGCTTTGTAATGTGGATTGTTTTAGTGAGGATTACAACACAGAGTCACAAAGCAAGCTACTGCAGTTGAAGTTAGGCAATGCTTTTGGGGAAAGCTGTAACCTGCAAGACAGAATTGACTGTGTTTTCTAGCTGAAGGCGTGAGCTCTTGGAAATTTATTAGGTAGGTTAAAAGGGTATCACAGTCCTAGTCATAAGTTTCCTCTATCTCTAAGAATTCAGTTGGAAACACTTTCAAATCAGGACAGTACTTCCCTTTCCAGTGTCTGCAAGGTGAGAAGCAGGTAGGGGATGAGGAGTCAGGAAAGTAACGTGTGAATCTTAGTGTTGTAGGGTTTGTTTCTCAGCCTGTATCCTTAGAATGATGACAGACAATTCACAAGAGTTAAATGTCTGGCCCCAAGACATTACAATTCGCATTTGATATTAGTCTGAAGGATCTTAACATACAGTATATTACTATCTTATATTCCATACAAATCCTATTTTATAACAGGAAGTGCAAATTAAAAAAGGTGTATTTATCTTTCCAATACCCAAACTCTCTATTTGCAACTTAGGAGTACTAAAAGTTGATCAAAAAGAAAAAGTATAAGACAGATAAGCAGAATATGAGGAACCACTGCTGACAAATAGCACCACTCTCGTTAACAACAATTAACAAAATAATAGCAAGAGAACATAAGAATACAAGAAAAAAAAAATCAAAAAAGCAAAATCTCAAAGTGCAGAACTTTTACAAGAGGTGCAAGTCTCTACTTGCATTAGGGAAACAGTGAAATTCTGTAAGCAGAAAGCAACTGCTTGGTACAGCAAGGAGAATGGCTACATTGGGAGGTGATTGACAGGTGGGAGATGATTGACAGGTAGCAGATGAGGTAGAGTAGGGAATTCAGAGAAATAAAACAAATTTCATTAGAAATACCTAGCCAGGTAAGCACATCACCCAGTAAGTTCTACTCTCTGTAGACAGTGAATAGTCCTCTGGGATAGGGAAAACAGAAAGTAGCCCAAGTTACACTGGAAACATGAAAATTAAAAAGTGAAGAGAATGAAGCATGACAGCTTGATTATCAGGGCTATCACAAGAGCAGACAGAGAGCTGATCTGCATCCCTTATCTGACTTCCATTTTCCTTCTTCTGTCCAAGTTTTGGCTGCATCCTATAGGGAACAACTTTTATTTACTTTAGCAACAGGAGATAGTCCAGAGCATATAAATTGGCACTTCCCTCCCTGTCATATAGCTTTTGAAACAAACTGCCCTATTCAGCTTTCTATCACCTTATTAGTATAGCTGGAAATTTATGGGCCTTTTGACACTATCTTCTTAAAACCTGCTCCCTTCAGCTGTACTAAATCTACAGCAAAAGACCTTTCTCAGGTCATCCTCTACCCTTTTGTAACTTCTTGATGTCACCAGAGGTAGCCAACAGCTGAACAATCAATGAAAATTGGTGCTGCTTATAAAGATCAGATGACACCTTCCCTTTTCTCAGAGAATCCTCTGAGTTGTGGTGACTGTTGCAGAGCACCAACAGCTTTGAGTTTACCCTAGGAATATCAGTGGCTGAGTGTTTTGGTTGGTTTACTCTTCTCAGATATTACTTCTTTTAGTGACTGTTCAATGATGTTTTTACCTCAGTATTTCTGCTCAGTGATTTGAGCCTGAGAAGTTCAGTGTATGCCTCTTTTTGTGCATCTGTGCTGGTTTGAGGCTAATTGGAATATTTTAATGAAAAAAAAAATAGATTGTAGGCTATGAAAAGAAAAACAATGGTGATCTCCACTCACAGGCTTGCTCAANCTGTAAATATTCATGTCTATTGTGTATATTTATGCTTGTATATTGTGCTGACCTGTAAGTAGAGCTTCAGTCCTTAACTTCCAGCAGGCTGAGTCTAGTCTGGGTGATTTTACAGAGTGAGGTGTGTGGGGGGGGGTGGGCAGGGAACTCCCAAACCATCACAGTGTCCTGGTAAGTTAACTGATGGCAATAAGTTGCATGCTGTGTGGGCACTCCTGCCCTGTGACTGAGGATGGTAAGGCCAGCAGCCAGAGGAAGCAAAGAAATGGCAGTGCTCTTAAGGGTGTTTAGCAGGTGTTACACTTCTACCAGAAGCTTTGCTGAAATCTAAAGTGTAGGAAGTTGAACAATTCCTGTGGAGGCAACTTGCAGCATCATATAAATTTACTGGAGATGTGTGCTTCTTTCCTGACAGTCTGCAACTTCTGTTTCCCTTTGAAAGTCAGCAGGAGCCTGTTTCTACTCTGGCTTAAATACCATCAGTTTGCATCACGTGGTACCTGTATTTTTCCTATATCAGACTCCAGCTACAGAGAGATGCTTTACATTCATAGTTTACCTACACAAACTGATTCTGTTTATTCCATCATTCTCTTCTGACTTTCACTGTAAACTACAAGTCCACCAGTACAATGTCCTTCTTAGACTTGTGATGGTCAGGTTAACATTTTCTTTGTAGTAGCAACACCAAGAGATTCTACTCTTTTTCCCTTCATCAAACATTCTTTATGTTCCCAGATGGGTCTCTTAGTTCAAAGAGTAGTTATTGCACTTCATTCTCCTCACCTTATTATCAGGTCATAGATAGAAAATAGCTCATGGATATCAAGAGATACCATGCATCTAAGAACAAGCAGAAACTGAGCCTTTCTTGAAATATCTGCCACTGGCAAAAGTTTGCCATCATTAAACAGAAATCATTGCCCAAGGATTTATAGAAGTGCCCCTTCATATTTGGATTTGCATATAAATAGATGTAACTGAAGCACTTTCACTCTTGTGATTTGCTGTCAATATTAAGGATGTTACAGTATTCCATGAGTCAAAAGTGCTTCCCCGCCCCGTCCACCCCTCCCCCTGCCGTTATATGGAAATTTTATTTGAAAAAAAAACCCTCTCACTACTGTAAAGATCAAGTGTCTATCTCTGGGAGTCCATTGCATTCCTTTTTCAGGAGCCAGGGCTTAACAATGGTGTAGGAAAAAAACAGAATCTATATGGCAAATCTTGTAGTACAAGTTTTTGTGGTTAACCGAGAAACATGCCATGAGTTAAGACTTTGGAAATAGTTTAGTAATTAAAGACAAATGCTATGACATAATCATTTACATGCAACAGAAAGATTTCGAGATTAAATCTGGCCTGACCCATTGCTCAGCAAGTGTTATCTGGGATTCTTGAAAGTCATTCATTTATTTACATACTAATTTGGCCCACATGTTTTATTAAGAACCAAAGCCTACCTTTCTCAGAGGAGTGAGCTTTATTGCAACTCTGACTAATGAGTTTGGTCAAGTAAAGAACGGACCTGTTCCAATGGGTACTATATGGAGATACTCAGAAATCAGAGAAAGCTATGGCTTTGACATACCTACCCTCCAATTTATGCTCTTTGAGTGTTGATTTCAGATAAATGAATGAGCTGTGCTATCAGCCATGCTGTTGTACTCTCCACATTATAAATAAGGTTGTACATAGAGTCATAGAATCATAGAATGGTAAGGTTGGAAGGGATCTCAAGGATCAACTAGTTCCAATCCCCTGCCATAGGCAGGGACACCTCCCACTAGTACAGGTCACTCAAGGCCTCCTCCAACCTGGCCTTGAACACCTCCAGGGAGAGAGCAGCCACAACCTCCCTGGGCAACCTCTGCCAGTGTCTCACCCCCCTCACTGCAAACAACTTCCGCCTAACATCCAATCTTCCCTCTGCCAGTTTAAACCCATAAGACGTAAGACAAGGTAATAGAGAATCTAGATGATCTGGGTGAGGCACACCTCTAAGGGGAAAAAAACCCAACACCTATATATAAGCACCTCGCACACACTTACATGTATGTCAAGGTATTGCTGGATTCTGATATTGCTCCATGTAACCACCAAGCATTAATTCTTCTTTCTTCCTCAGCCAGAATTACATTACTACCAGTTCAACCAGCTGAAAGGCTACTGGTGAGGATGAGCTAAAAAACAAAAGAAAACAAAAACAAAAACAAAAAAACCCCCAACAACAACAACAAAAAAACCCCAACCAAACCAAACAAACAAACCCAAACAAAAAACCACAAAAACCCAAACAAAACCAAAAACCAACCAAGCAAAACCCCAAAACAAACAAAAAAAAAAAAGGGAGAGAAAGGAGATTTGTGTAGATGGAGTTTTGGAAAGAAATAAGGCAGTGACTGCTGATAGAGGAGAACTGAAAAGAGATCAAGTTGTAATATGCTTCTGACCCAGCATAGCCAGAAGCAGGGAAGAATAGCTGAGAGATTGATGACTATAAAAAAGTAAATAGAAATTGAGAAAGAATGTCTTGGTTATGAAATTAAGTAGCCTTCCACGTTCCTTTCCTGCTGTGTCCTTCTGGTTTGCTATAAGATTGATACAAGCATTGGCTAGTTGAAAAGAAGGAATTAGAGAAATGCGAAAACAGATCGAATGAGGGAGGGCTAAATTTGATGATTCTGCAGGAAAATAGGGATTTTTTTTTTTTTTCAAATGGAAACACATTCCCCAAAAAGCTGTTTTCCTAAGAAAACAAAGTGTTCATGCTCTTTTTGCTCAGGGTAGAGAATTTCTGAAATAGAGTGTTGTAAGCAACTGTCAGGAAGGAAAGGTTTGGCTTTATTATAAGTTGGCCCTCACACATCAAAGGAGCATCTAATGGTCTATGCAACTTCCTAGTCTCAGTTGGTTCCTACTCCCACATAGACATAAGACAGACCAGTATGCTAATATTGGGCAGCTCCCTGTGTGCAGGCAGACAGTGTCATCTCTCTGCAGGCCCTGAGGAGTACTAGCTGTTAATCCTTGTGTGGGAAGACAAGCACTTTAGGAGACAGAAGTTGATCTGAAGAAATAAATATTCATAGCCTCAGATACAGGTGAGAGTACAGCTGGACTCCTTCATGGGGCTGGAGCCAGCAGCTGATGCCTGCTCAGAACAGAATCATAGAATGGTAAGGTTGGAAGGGACCTCAAAGATTATCTAGTTCCAACCCCTTGCCATAGGCAGGGAGACCTTCCACTAGTACAGGTTATTCAAGACCTTGCCCAACCTGGCCTTGAACACCTCCAGCGAGGGAGCAGCCACAACCTCCCTGGGCAGTCTTTGCCAGTGTCTCACCACCCTCACTGCAAACAACTTCCTCCTAACATCCAGTTTAAATCTCCCCTCTGCCAGCTTAAACCCACTGCCCCTTGTCCTGCCATTGCAAGACCTTGTAAATAGTCCCCTTCCAACCTTCCTGTAGGCCCCCTTCAGATACTGGAAGGCTACTCTAAGGTCTCCTGGAAGCCTTCTCTTCTCCAGGCTGCAGAGCCCCAACTCTTGCAGCCTGTCCTCATAGGAGAGCAAGCAGTTCCCCGCTCTGTGTTCTACTTTGGAAAGTCTAAGTCAGCTCTAATGCAGTTGACATGACCGAAGTCATACGTGAGGACCTAGAAATAATTTCCCCTAAAGCCCCCAAATATTTGAATCTTGTTGCCTTTACAGCCCTGCAATTGTTGTAGCTGTGAGGCAGGTAGGCTGACCTTGCAGTAGCTGTAATTGGAAACACTTTGCTGAATAGTGTTGCTCTGCTCCTCCACGGCAGTCTTAAAGGTGGACATCTACTCCATGCAGCTCTGCTCACAGCCTTGGGTGTGGGTGGGCAGGCAGTTTTGCAGGACAACCCTGGTGCAGATCCTTGAGCATGAGCTTGCATGCCTCCAGGATGTGGGCACCAATTTACTTTGCAAGTAAAGAACTGGGGACTCTAGCCCTGAACATCTGAAAAATATGAAAAATACTGTAGTTTAAGCTAATACCCTCCAAGAGTGTTTCATGCAGACCAAACAGAGGTGCAGGAGTGTGGCTTCCTTGATTTGCTGGTGCAAATTTTTTACATTTATTTGCTTAGGAGAGATGAATTCTGATTCAAAGATGCATTTGCCATTAGTAAGTGCTTGGCACTGGTATTTAAAACGGTTCTTTTCTATATGTGGCAGCTTTTACCTTTGCTTAAGCCTCCCAAACCCAAGATTTACAAGGTAATGAACACTACCCGACTGTATGTAGATGATACCCTGTGCACTGGCTGTTTGGTGTAGATAACTAAGGCTTGTGAGTTTACTCTCAAACTGACTGCCTAAGCCTGGATATCTGCTGAGATACTTTATCCTTTTATGAGGGTGAATCCAGAGTGCACTGAGTAATGCATAACAACATTAGTTTGTAAGGGGGGGGGGAGACAGCAAAAAAGATAAGAACAGTAAAATAAGTTCAAATGACTTCACTGTTCAGTAATGACTCCTACCAAATAACTGCATTGTAGTTTTATCTTTCCAACCAAGATTGTGTTAATGCTCTAAAATTAAATCTCTTGTGAAAGTTATCTGGAATTTCTCAAACAAGTTTTGAAGGGGTTTATTTTTTCATCAGAGGTCATGCCTCAAGAATTTGTAGGAATTCCGCCTGGAAAGTAATAATCAGTGGAAACTGGCAGTCAAAGCTAATTTATATTACTCTTCCAGATAAAAATTCCTTCCATCTTAGACCTGCATTTCAAAAAAGATGATTATCACTCTTGAGAGAATACATCAGTGAAAAAAGAGAAGGAATGACTTAAGAGAAGTCTCCTGCATATGTAGACTTGGGGTTTATGATGTTGTGTTTTTATGTTTGGGTTTGTTTTGTTTTTTTTTTAATCATCTTTCCTTCTGAAATATGTGAAGGACAGAGACAAAAGGGCAGGAAAGGGAGAAGAAGTATGATGAGAAGACACCAAAGCAAGCTTAAGAAACTAGCTGCCTGGTAATTTCCCAGGAATTTCAGAGTAAGTGACTTCAAAGCAGGATGATGTTTAACCAGAGATGCTAGACCTTAGTCATTCTTTTTATTCTATTTTATTTTATTATTTATGGTGTTTTATCATGTCTGTCACTACCGTATCTGGCTTTTTGTCAATACTCAGTTTAATAAGTTAACTGCTGCACCAGGAAAAACAAAGCCATCTCTCTTTAACTCAAGTTAAAAAGGTTTCCACTTGTGAGTGCTGATGGACTGGTTGTCACCCACTGGCTCTCAAATTCCTCTCTACACCACCAGGCAGGGAACCAAGTAACAAAGGTCTAATGTATTTACAGAGTGGATCCTGGACCTGTCTGTCCCTGTGTGGAAAGGGATTCAAAAGAGTGCACAGGCACAAGGTCAGAAGAGCAGGACGTGATATGAAATCAAGATGAGGGCATCCTTGGCAGTGACAACTTAGGTGGTTGTCACCTGCTTTCACATGTGCATTTCTCATGTCCTGGCCTTGGGGGCACACACTACTTGCATTTGAAGAACCATGGATTAAACTCTGCCTAAAGCAGTATTAATGAGATCTAATGTTCGATGTTGATAATCTTCTGTAGTGATGGTCTTCTTCAGGGCAACATGGGATGATGGTCAGGGCAGCTTCTGCTTGGTTTGTCTTCAGCCTTGCAGCTGAAACACTAATCAAGCGCCAGTAGCACCAGTCCTCATGATCTGCCTGTAGAAAATCTTGCTGAACAACCTCACACAAAGGCAGAGTGAGGTTGTTTGCTAATTGGATCTCAGCCTGAGATGCTGCCAAATGCTACGCAGCCCACATGTGCATGACAAAACAATATGCTTTTGCTGCTCCCCTGCAGAGTCATGCTAGATTAGGTATTTTCCTGTGCAAGCACAAAGCAGAACATTTGCAAGTATAGGAAGTCTTCTATTTATTACAAATTCAATCTCTTTTTTATTGTAATGTTTCAACAAGTTTTTAAACTGAAATCTGTCAGTGTCACACGCACGCGTGTGTGTGTGTGTGTGTGTTTGGGTGTTTTTTTTTTCCACAGAATCCCAAATCATAATTTTGGTATAAGGCCATCAATAACCCCATGTGCTTCAGAGAGTAGGTAATCCTTAGGAGTGGAAAGAGAAGACAGATTTGCTTCCAATGGTGAGCTCATTCCTAGGTCACCATTGAAAGCAGAGAGAGAAATATGCTCCAAAATAAACAATAGTTTGAACTCGAAAGCATTTTTCTTTTAGGGTGCCCAGCTTTGCATGAAGGAATTCCTGTAAATTCTCCTTAACTGCTCCGAGGGCTCTTTCAGTTTCCCAGGTCATTAGTGTACATTACCAGAGGGCATTGTGACAACTTAGTGACTCTGTGACACATTTAGAAGAGGAGGATTTAAAAGAAACCAGATCCCTCACAGGCTCACAGTCGAGGCTACTTGGAGGATGGAACAGGAAGGCAGAAAAAAACCCCAGCTATGAACAATGCAAATAAAGACCTCGACTCAATGAGCAAGACAAACCTGAATGAGTGCCAGGTAGTTTAACTTCTCCTAGCCTCGAGTTTTGCAGCAACTTTTGACTAGCAGATAATTCTGTAGATTTGCATCTATAGGCTCTTGGAATCCTTCTCCAAGTAAGCAAATAGAATAGAGTTTCAGGTAGGCTGCATAAAAATGATTAATGAAAGCCCCAAACTGGTTACCCTGAAGCAGGAAAAAGCACTTGCTTGTGAATGTCTGTGAGGAGTACTTTATTGTGTGATACCAGGTGAGAACTTCCCAGTGGGATGCCTTACCAGATTGAAGGATTTCTGTAGCAGAGGAAATTCCAGACCTGACAATGGGCTGTTTTTTAACGACTTGACTTTGAGTCGAGCAGACATCTGCCTTTTGGAAACCCAGGTCAGTGACTGGTAAGATAATAGGTTGTCTCTGATGTTGAGGTGGTTTACAATTTGAAATAGCAGAGCACAACCTCTCTGTCACAGAGTGAAATATTTGGTTTATGGAGAAGTAGAACATGTGGTTGGATGAGGTCATCTATGCCCCTGCGGAGGACTCCAGTGCAGAAAACAGAAGGACTCATCTGCAATGACCTGCCAAATCCATCCCTGACAAGGGGAGTTAGGCAGGACTCAGCCCTGGGTAAACACATAGCTAGTGACTGCCACGAAGTGATGGTGCTTTCTCTGAAAGGACAGAGGGTGGGAAGGCATTGACAGACCTATTAACTGAGCAAGAGGATTTTCACTTGTACATTTAGGTGTGTGGAAATGAGGATGCTCTGCTGCTATAGTGAAATGAGGAGTCTTTAGTTATCCTTTGGATTTGGGTGATGAATTTTGCAAAAGCCATTTTCAGAAAGAAAGTGGGGCTTCAGTATGACACTGTTCCACTAATTTGATGTAGCTTTATGGAATGAGTGTGGCTGGTTTGGATTTTTTTTTTTTTTTAATGATTTTTTTCCAAGTTGATATATTTCCTCCCTGCATTTTTGAATGAAAACATTTTAGTACTTGATAAACAAAGTTGGTTTTCATTTAAAGTTTCACCAGCTTTTAATAACATGAAAGAAAAGTGAATGTGGAACAATGGAAAAAGAAAAGGCCAACAAGTAAGGAAATGTTATTTGTGTGCTTCTTATAATTAATCTCCTGTTACCCGCTGACTTGTGCTCAGATCTGTCCTGCTTAGGCAAAAGTATGCTTATGGAATTGAAAGCTGTGTCCACTGGGGACCTCCTTCCTCCCTCCCAAATGGAGTCACAGGAAACTTGTCTTAAATGTATTTCCTCCCATCTATCCATCTGCCTTAGAGACAAGGGGTGGCCTCCATCCAACTCCTTCAGTGATCTACTCTCAAAGGTCTTTTAAAATATGACGTCAAATAAACAGATTATTTAACTCCTGCTAATCAAATCAAATAGTGCATAACTATCTTAAAAAAAAAATAAAAGAAAATAAAAGAAAAGCAGAAGTCTTCCTCACACAATGATTATTTAATTCCTAACTCTCTAACTATACCTACCATCAGGGTCTAGGCTCTCATTACAATCATCTCTTATTCTCTTCATAATAACTGCAGTGATGAAGATTATTTTACAAAATAACACAGCTGTGGGGAAGAAGTAAACTCCAAAGATCTATAGGCATTACATTTAATGGGTAAGCCAAAGCTGCTGAGAACAAAAGGCAGAGCAGAAGGTATCTACCTTCCTGCCCCTATTAGAGCTCAGACAGTCACAGTCTCAGAGGTGTTAGAGGGGAACTGCTGAGATGCTCTTCCAGGAACAGATGGCTTTGTAAGTTATCTGTTGGCTTGTGACTCTCCTGGAATTTCTTGGTAGAGACACCCTGAACTGCTGGAAAGAGGATGGCTTGTCTTTGCATTCACTGCTGGGAGGCAGAAATGTGCCACTGGTGTCACTGCAGTCTGTTTTTTCCCACATAAGTTGCCACTTTTGCCTTTTCCTTGGGAGGTGCTTTTCCACCATGGTTTTTCCACATTGCTGTTGATTTAGATTTTTTTTTTTTTTCATTTTTCTTTCATCCTTCAGTTTAAGCTGCAGTCAGTCTCCTTTGAATCACTCTGATCCTGGGAGCAAAAACCTGTCATAGTAAGACTGAGGTAATACACTCTCATTGCCCATGCTGTCTGTGTTTCTCGGATTGGTATCCTAGTGGGAGCAGACCAAAGCAAAGCAGTTCCTCAAGTTGGCGAATACAGGTTCAGTTTTGGAACTTATTTGAAACAGATTTTCACTGACATAAGTTTTGAGTGATGATATAGGGGATTTAAGAAGTTTAATATAGCTAATAAACAGTACAGACAGGATCTTTGTGAACATTCAAAGGTCCATTTTAAGTCTACCTGTGGTTTCAGAGGAGAAACATAGAATGGCTTAGGTCGGAAGGGATCTCAGAGCTCACCTACTCCAATGCCCTTGCCATGAACAGGGATCCCTGTCACCTAGACTTGGTTGTTCAAGGCCTCATCCAATATGGCCTTAAACACCATCAGGGACAAGGGAACCACAACCATTCTGAGCAACCCATTCCAGAGCCTCACCACCCTTGTATTGAAGAACTTCTTCCTAAGATCTACCCTAAACCTACTCTCCCTCAGCCCCTTAGTCCTGCTGCCAGACAGTCCCTCTCCAGCCTTCCTGTAGGCTCCCTTCAGTTATTGAAGGAAGCCGTAAGGGCCCTGTGAAGTCATAGAATCATAGAATGGTAAGGTTGGAAGGGACCTCAAGGATCATCTAGTTCCAATCCCCTGCCATAGGCAGGGACACCTCCCACTAGTACAGGTCACTCAAGGCCTCCTCCAGCCTGGCCTTGAACACCTCCAGGGAGGGAGCAGCCACAACCTCCCTGGGCAACCTATGCCAGTGTCTCACCACCCTCACTGTAAAGAACTTCCTCCTAACATCCAGTCTAAATCTCTCCTCTCTGCCAGTTTAAACCCATTGCCCCTCGTCCTGTCATTATTTAGTTCCCACCACTCTGTTCTTTTCATTCCTCATTTCTGCCTGCTCCTGAGCTGTTACTGAAATGCACCAGAAGGTGAATTCCCTTTGTAAGTACACCTTAGTACTGTCCCATAATTGTTCAATACCACTATGAACCAACAGGTGAAAATTTTTGCAAAAAACACCTGCACACATCTGCAAAGTTACGGCAAGGTGATAGATCTGTTCCAGTTTAATCCACGATACTGGTCATGCTTAATGGGAGTTAGATCCTGTTTTAATCATATTTGAAACAGAAGATTTCTTTCATCATTGGTTTCTGTCTAGGTTTTGGACCAAAAAGTGGCATTGCAGCACCTGAAAATTAATTTCAAGGTATTTTAGGAAAATGAAGCTAACAAAAAAATTCAAACCCGCTATTTCTAGATCAATTATACATATAGGCTCACCTGATTATACAAGCTGTCCAGGTCTTAGACTCTTTCTGGAAAAGAACCTCAGGAAGACATGACATGAGAGGAATTTTAATGGGCTGACACACAGTGATTGGATGGCTCATGCAATGGACACTTCAGGTTAGGGGTAGGAAATTAAAAATAAGAATGTTCTATACAATTGGAAATACTTTTACTCAGAAAAAAATAGAGTATCTGAGTTCCTGAGACTGAAAGGTGACCTCATCAATGTTTATAAATATGTAAAGGTGAGTGCCAGGAGGTTGGAGTCAGGCTCTGCTGGGTAATGCCCAAAGACAGGCCAAGGGCAATGCTTGGAAGTTGAGGCACAGGAAGTTCCACAGAAACACAAGGAGATTTTTTTTCCCTGTGAGGGTGACAGAGCACTGGAACAGGCTGCCCAGGGCTGTTGTGGAGTCTCCCTCTCTGGAGATATTCAAAACCCACCTGACCACATTCCTGTGTGATCTGCTATAGGAGATCCTGCTCTGGCAGGGGGGTGGGACTGGATGAGTTTTCAAGGTCCCTTCCAGCCACTGACATTCTATGATTCTGTGATCAACAATATCTTCATGATGCATCTCTCAACATCTCTTGAATCCTCTGTGTAGCACAATGAATGTAAATGCATGTCATGTATAAATGCCTATTGAGGCGACCTTGCTGATCAGGACACTCTCTAGAAGAGATAATGTGTCTTGTTTTACCAAATGGCTCATCCATTTAGGTCATTCAGTTTCCTCAACTCATTTCCCTCCTCTTCAAATCAGTATTAAATTGGCAGTGAAATGTTTTGTTCACAAAGCAACATATAACAGTGTTGATATTTGTCCAGTGTTGTACAGGGCAATATCAACAGACTTGTTGATACTGCACTGGGAATCAAATTTGGGCATATGAGTTTAGTGATTTCTTAGTGAAACAATGTGTCCTTGCCTGAGCCGATGATCTTCTGCCAGTCTTTATGTGCATGAACAACACTTCTCCCAGGCAGTGGGAGATGCTGGTAAAGACAGGTCAGTAATGCACTCTAATTATTGTGCTTTCCATGGAGGGGAAGGCTTCCAGAAAGAAAACACATTGCCTTGCAGTTACTTGTTTGAGGTATTATTGTGGGAAAGATTCTCTAAAAACTAATACTGTGTTTTGCAAACCAGCTAAGTGCTTTCTGAACAGTTGCATTTGAGATACAACTTCACACTGATGAATGGACGTTATTTTTATCCCTGGATATCAAGCGCTATCACTCAATGTCTACAAATATCTGAAGGGTAGCTGTCAGGAGAAAGAAACCAGTCTCTTTGGTGATAGCAAATTATAGAATCAGAGGCAATGGAAATAAGCTCAATCACAGGAAATTCCAACTCAATATGAGAAAACTTTTTACTGTGAGGTTGATGGAGCTCTCGAAGAGGCTGGCCAGAGAAGTTGTGGAGTCTCCTTCTCTAGAGATCTTCAAAATCCACCTGGACATGTTCCTGTGTGACTTTCCCTAAGTGGTCTTGCTTTGCAGGGGAGTTGGACTCGATGATATCCAGAGCTCTCTTCTAACTCCTAGCACTCTGTGATTCATGAATTATTATTTGTAACATAGATGTAAAAATGTGCTTAAAATTCTACAGATTTTGTTACAGAAGACAGATTCTGTAATGTGCTGCCACTCACAAACCTGAACCAAAACAGCAGAGTCCAAGGGCTTGCTACTTTGCAACTCACTATAAGATTGTATACTTCAAATCTTTAGCTTGGCTGCTGTGCCACAGGGAGGTCAATATCAGTTCTTTTGATTTCTTTTGGTTTTTTTTCAAACAAACGAACCAGCAGGAAATAATGGAGAGTAAACAGGTTCTTGAAAGATGATGAAATGAATCCATTTCAGATAAGAAATGCCAGTGTCTTTCGTTTTTAAAATTTCTGTGTAGGAGGAAATAAAATGATTGCTGCAGCCCTTATAAATAAGCCATATGATATTTATTTTGGGAAGGAATCATCATTTCATTGGAGCGATTTAGCAAGCAAGGATGGTGGTAGGCACTGCCTAAGGTTAGCGCACGGAGCTCCAACACGATTCCTGGTTTAAATTTCTAGTTCAACCAGTGACTCATGGACAAGTCAGTGTTTTTATTTGCTCAGAAATGTTGCTAAAATTCCCTTGCTAATAGCAGCACTTGTAGCCAAGGTATTGGCGTTTCCCAAGAGGAGGCACAACATCTGTATCAGACTGTCTTTGTTTGCAAATTGCCAATAATAATAATAACACTAATAATAATAATAACACCACCACCACCAATAATAATAATAGTAATAATAATAGTAATAATAATAATAATAATAATAATAATAATAATAATAATAATAATAATAATAATAATAATAATAATAATAATAATAATAATAATAATATCATCTTCTACACATGTTGTGAAAATCACCAGATTAATGATGGTAGGAAAACAATTAAAAATTGGCAAAAAAAATTTGAGCAAAGTTCAGCTGAAAGCTACCATGTATGAGAGTGGTATTAAGAGTTATGTATAGTTCCCTCTCACAACTGAGGACTCTATAAAGGTTTCAAAATGATTATGTGCTGGTAGGACATAAATACAAACAGTCATTAAATAGATCTCAGGTATTCTGTTTAACTAGATGGGAAGCCATGATGGTTTGGGAGTTCCC
>VWYK01018838.1:0-10843 GCA_013399775.1 Semnornis frantzii | reverse complement strand
TCTATGATTCTATGAAATCAGAGGTGACAAAAAGTAGAAATGTCTTCCCACCTGAACTACTGACAAGGGAGAAAGAAACATCTGAGGTTCATGTAGACCATATGTATGGTGTAGATTCACTTTCATACAGTTGATGTATTTCCAAATTATTCACTACTTCTTCACAGATTTCATTCATTGAACTTCTAATTGCCTCTGAATCACCTTGGAAGCTGCATCTTCAACTTAGACTTCTTCTATAAGCTAACGCTGCAAATAAGAACACATTTACTGACATTGTCATAGAATCGTAGAATCATAGAATGGTCAGGATTGGAAATCATTGACTGCAACCCAAAGCAGGCTCACTTAGGGCAGGTCACACAGCAATGCATCCAGACGAGTCCTGAAAGTCTCTTTGAGCAGTCTATTCCGTGCTCCATCAACCTTACAGTAGAGTTGTTCCTCACGTTTGGGTGGAACTTCCTGTGTTCCAGTTTGTATCCATTACCTCTTGTCCTACCACAGGACTACACTGTAAGGAGACTTTCTTCTTGACACCCACCTTCAGATATTTATAAGCATTAATAAGATCTCCTCTCAGTTTTCTTTTTTGCAGATGAAACAGCCCCGCATGTCTCAGCCTTTCCACACAAGAGAAATCCTCCAGTCCCTTCAGCATTCTTGTAGCCCTCTGTTGGACACTCTCTAGTATGTTCCTGTCCCTCCTGATCTGAGGAGCCCAGAACTGGACACAATTGCAGAATCATAGAATCAGAATCACAGAATATTAGAGGTTGGAAGGCACCTCCAGAGGTCATCGAGTCTAACCCCTCTGCCAAGGCAGGATCCCCTAGGGTAGTTCACACGGGAATGCATCCAGGTGGGTTTGGAAAGTCTCCAGAGAAGGAGACTCCACAACCTCCCTGGGCAGCCTGTACCAGGGTTCTGTCACCCTCACTGTAAAGAAGTTTCTCCTCATGTTGAGATGAAACCTTCTCTGTTCCAATTTGTAGCTGTTGCTCCTTGACTTATTGCTGCTGATCAGCCAAAAGAGCTTGGTCCGAGCCACTTGACACCCACCCCTCAGGTATTCGTAGACATCGATCAGATCCCCTCTCAGTCTTCTCTTCTCCAGACTAACCAGCCCCAGGGCTCTCAGTCTCTCTCCACAGGGGAGATGCTCAAGTCCCCAAATCATCCTACTGGCTCTCTAATAGACTCGCTCTAGCAGGTCTCTGTCTCTTGAACAGGGGAGCCCAAAACTGGACACAGTATTCCAGGTGTGGTCTCACTAGGGCAGAGTAGAGGGAAAGAAGAACCTCCCTAGCCCTGCTGGCCACACTTTTCCTGATGCCCCCAGGATGCCATTGGCTCTCTTGGCCACAAGGGCACATTGCTGGCCCATGCAGAACTTGCTGACCACCAACACTCCAAGGTCTTTCTCCATGGAGCTGCTTTCCAGAAGGACAGTCCCTAATCTTTACTGGTCAAACACCTTTTATTTAAATCTCTATGCATTTCCTGAAACCAACACAAGAGAATACTGTTTTTCTGGTTATGGAGGGCTGTGCTGGTTAGAGGCTAATTGGAATATTTTAATGAAAAAAAAAAAAAAGATTATATGCTGTGAAAAGCAAACACTGGTGATGTCTGCTGCACTCATAGGCTTGCTGAGATGTGTAAAAACAAGGACATAAATATAGATAAAACCCAGTCTCTCTCTGGGAGCTGCTGTGTCTTCTGTTTTTCTGCTGTTAACCTAACTAACCATTCTGCTTCTAACCCCCCTTGCCCATCTTCCAAACACCTTGCACGTAAGCCAGACCCTGGGGTAAGGTAGAGGGGTGGAAAGAAAGTGGAAGGGTGGTTGGGTGCCCCTCCTGGGGACTCTGATTTCTGGGAGGGGGATTGTGTTTCTGTATTACCTTTAACTTGTCTATCTCTGTAACTATTCCTGTCTATTGTGTATGTATCTGCTTGTACATTGAGTTAAGCTATAAATAGAGCTTCAGTCCTTAACTTCCAACTGGCTGAGTCTATTCTGGGTGATTTTCCTAGTGTGGGGGGCAGGTATCTCCCAAACCATCACACAAGGACTTTGAGTAAGATTTCAATTGTCCAAGAATGGGTGGAGAGAGAGGGGAATCAGAGACATCTTTGTGATGTCTTGATAGTAAACTCCAAAGTAGGGTTTATAGCTTAATTAGGTACATATTATTTTGATTTAAATATGACCCATTTATCAGTATTTATTTCAAATGGAGCTCATCTCACCTAATCTTAATTACAAAAGATTTGGCAAACTGGTCAAAGAGGTTCTCCACAAATCTCTTTGGTTTTAACTGGATTTAAACTGGATGTTAGGAGGAAGTTGCTTGCAGTGAGGTTGGTGAGACACTGGCACAGGTTTCCCAGGGAGGTTGTGGCTGCTCCCTCCCTGGAGGTGTTCAAGACCAGGTTGGATGAGGCCTTGAGTGACCTGTCCTAGTGGGAGGTGTCCCTGCCTATGGCTGGGGGTTGGAACTAGATGATCTTTGAGGTCCCTTCCAACCTTACCATTCTATGATTCTATGATCTTTACAGTAGCTGTCATGAGAAGTCCACTTCCACGTCCACTTTTATAGTTCTGTAATCTGTTTGCCTATGTTATGAAACAACAGCAACCATCAGTAATAACTTATTGGGCTACATTGGACACTTGATAAATTAACAAGTTCTATCTATGTACTCTGTTAATTTATGTGTGGAGCTGCATCAGTGTTTTACCCTAATTCCTGCTGCCTGCATTTGGAAAAAAACTTCATGTGCCACACTTCTATCTTCCAATGAGGACAGAACAACAGGTTATAAATAAAGCATTTGTTGGAATAGCAAGATTTAAACACTGCAATTCTTTTACAAGTATTTCTGTCACAAGCAACAGGGTTTGAATCCAGAAACTCAGTCATTTTTTTTACTCTGGGGAAGCTGTTTCAAGTAAAGCACAGCCCCATGGATAGGAATGTGACTGGAACAGATACTTTTTTTTTTGCTTTTTTTTTTTTTCTTCCAGCAATGCATTTCAGCATTAGATTAGGCATTCGTACTCTAGTTAATAATTCAAAATCAGAGGGGGCATAAAAGTGAGAGAAATAGAAGGAGGAGGAGGGGATATGAGTTCAGAATAACCAGAAAAATACTGAGCAAGTTTTCTGGAAAAAAAAAAATGCTTCTACATGGGAATCAAAATAGAAAAAATCAAATCATAAACTAATAAAATGTATAGATCTTTATTATGTTTGAATAATCAGCTTCCTATATGAGTTTTATCAAGGGCAACATAAAGACCATATTTGGCGAAGTTGTGCTGCCTTAGAGCAAAAAAGGAATGATAAAAAAGAAGGGCATTTCTCCCACTGCTTTGTAGCCTGAAGCCTCTGAGTCTGCATTACAAAACAGCAAAAAACATGGTCGTAAGCTTTTCTGTGCAACACCTGCTGCCGAGAGCACACATATGGACCCTTGAAAAGTCAGGTATCACCTGGAAGTGTAATTCCAAAGATATCATAGAATCATAGAATGGTAAGTTTGGAAGGGACCTCGAAGATCATTTAGTTCCAAAGCCCTGCCATAAGCAGGGACACCTCCCACTAAAGCACATTTCTTAAGATCTAATCCAACCTGACCTTGAACACCTCCAGGGAGATTGTAGAGCACAACCTCCCTGGGCAACCTGTGCCAGTGTCTCACCACCCTCACTGCAAACAACTTCTTCCTAACATCCAATTTAAATCTCTTCTCTGCTAGTTTAAACCCATTGTCCCCTGTCCTGTCATTACAAGACCTTGTCAATAGTCCCTCCTCAGCCTTCCTGTAGCCCACTTCAGATACTAGAAGGCTAATAGAAGGTATTCTCAAAGCCTTCTCTTCTCCAGGCTGCAGAGCCCCAACTCTCTCAGTCTGTCCTTATAGCAGAGCTGCTGCAGTGCTCTCAGCATCTTGGTGGCGTCCTCTGGACCCACTCCAACACTTCCATGTCATTCCTGTGCTGTGGACTCCAGAACTGCACACAGGACTCCAGGTGGGGTCTGAGGAGAGCAGAGAAAAGAGGCAGAATCTACTCCCTTGTCCTGCTGCCCACACTGCTCTTGCTGCAGCCCAGCACTTGGTTGCTGTCTGGGCTGCACTCACACTGAAGCCTCATGTTGAGCTTTTCATCACCTCAGTCCCCCAGGTCCTTTTCCTCTGGGCTGCTCTCAACCATTCCCCACTCAGCCTGGAGTTGTGCTTGGGATTGTGCCTACCCAGGTGCAGGACCTTACACATGGCCTTGTTGAATGTCATGATGTGGGCTTGGGCACACCTCTGCAACCTGTCCAGGTCCTGCTGGATGGATTCTTGTCCTCTAGCAAGTCGACTGTGCCACACAGCTCTACCTGTCACAAATTAAAGCTAATTTGATCTACAATTGCCTTTCACATCAATGAGACAGGAACAGAGTGAGGAAAAACTAGATCTCCAATTATTCCTTATGATTTTACAGTTTGAAGTGTCTTCATACTGCAGCACAGAACTCTTAAAAGATATTAACAGTGGTTTGGATGCAAATCCATTCTTTTTCTTTTTGACACAATTTCACGAATGTTCCTTGGAAGAGAACACATCTGTCAGCATTTGGCATTGGAAACCAGGCAGGTTTTGTTGTTGTTTTTGGTTGCTTTTTGTTTTGTTCAACAGAGAGTGAATTTAATAAAAGCTGTCTCAGTCGTAGAATTGCCTGCTGGAATAAATAGGAAAAAGTTACGGCAGCAGTTTGAAACCTTTTTAAAAATTAAAATCTGAGAGCATCTGCACAGTCGTTTTGACTGCTTCGTAGTCAAAATCTGCTTTAGGGAAGGGAGGAATTTTGGCCCTTTATAGGTAGCAGATCTGTGAAAGATCTAAAGGTGTCATCACCTAGAACTGCAACCTGATATTTACCTCTTTGCCTGCTACATTCCTCTGTGGAATATTGCAAACGAAGAACAAATTC
Source organism: Semnornis frantzii (assembly GCA_013399775.1). Taxonomy (NCBI): domain Eukaryota; kingdom Metazoa; phylum Chordata; class Aves; order Piciformes; family Ramphastidae; genus Semnornis; species Semnornis frantzii. The sequence goes on along the minus strand of VWYK01018838.1, from coordinate 5,850 downwards.
AAGATACTCCAAAAAATATTGTGGTCCAATTAACAGGCAATACATGTTCCTGCTATAAAAGTGCCAAAGATAAGGGTCTCATACTGCAGTAACTCCTGCCTGCTACAAGGAGGAAAAAATGGCTGCAGTTATTAATTAAAAATACTTTCAACAGATAAGATAAAAAAAGTATTAAATATTTATGCCTTAGGTGCAAGAGGAATGTTTTCATTTTTGAGTTACTGGAAGTACAAGTGATGCATGCTCAATAGTTATCCTTGAAGACCTCAGTGACATCAAAATGGTGACAGTTTGTGCACAAAACTTGAAGCTTTCAGTTGTCCTTTGAGTGATATTCTGCTGTGTTAAACAGAACAGGAGCCTCTAACGAAACCTGTGAATCTCTCTGCTCAGCACAGCAGTAGTAAAGAGAAAAAGTAATAAGGAGGTCCTCTATTGCTCCTGCTGGTTGTGACTATAACATTATAGTCACTGTGTGCAGTTCTGGGGCCCCCAGCACAAGAAGGACATGAAAGTGTTGGAGCGGGTCCAGAGGAGGCCAGGAAGATTCTCAGAGTGGTGCACCAACTCTGCTATGAGAACAGGCTGCGAGAGTTGAGGCTCTCTAGCCTGGAGAAGAGAAGGCTTCCAGGAGACCTTAAGAGTAGCTTTCTAGTATCTGAGGGGGGCCACCAGGAAGGCTGTGGAGGGACTATTGACAAGGTGTTGCAACGACAGGACAAGGGGCAATGAGTTTAAACTGGCAGAGGGGAGATTGAAACTGGATGTTAGGACGAAGTTCTTTGCAGTGTGAATGGTGAGACACTGGCACAGGTTGCCCAGGGAGGTTGTGGTCAAACATCACATTCTGTACTTCTGTGCTCCACAACCTCCTTGGAGGTGTTCAAGGCCAGGTTGGAGTAGGCCTAGAGTGACCTGTACTAGTGGGAGGTGTCCCTGCCTATCTCAGGGATTTTGGAACTATATGATCTTTGAAGTCCTTTCCATTCTATGATTTTATGTGTTTAAGGGTCATTTTGATGTAGTGTTTGGGGATATGGTTTCAGGTGAACCTTGTAGAGTAAAGTTATAGGTTGGACTTAGTGATCCTGAGGGGCTTTTCCAACATCACCTTTCTGTGATTCTGTGATCCTTCTCTGAGAGCAGTCACAGTCCCTTCTCAGGACTGTTAGTGTTAAAATCCAACTTTGAATGAAAGAGTCAATAGCTAAAAGTGGGTTTTGTCTTCTATGCACAACCAAAGGAATAATCATTTTCCTGTGAAACCCTTTAAGTCTTGGCACTACCACTTTAGTCAGCAAAGACAGAAAAAAGAAAGAAAGGAAATAATCTGAGATCCCTGTGGTGTCTATCGGTTTTGGCATCTAATAAAAGTGATTTCTTTTCTCTTTGGGGAAAGACAACTAGACAGATTATACTGGAATTAGCTTGTGTCATCAAACCAGCTTGCCAACCTAGTGGCACACAATGGAAATGGCAAATTTCCACATCGCTCAGTATAGGGAACTCTTTGTTCTCGACCAGTGGGAGTCACAGGTTCAGGTCCAACAAGCCATGGGGCAAAAAGAAGGGAGTCAGGAAGAAATGCAGTGAATCAGCTCTCAAAATAAAAGAGAAGCCATATCAACTTTTTATGATGATTCGACCTACTACTGAGCAGAGCAGAAACACCTCCCTTTGTAACCTGACCTTAACGAGACCTGCAGATTTGCAAACTCTAAAATCGCTTCTGCAAGTTTTAGCAGTGCCAGTTCATTCCAGTTACTTTAATGTTACACTGAGATCCATGAGGCTTGATGATCTCCAAAACTCAAGTTTAGACAGTTGTTGTTTAGCTGCTATTTGTATGGGTAAAATGTTTAAAAGTAAAAATTGGTAGGTATACAAAACTGCTCTCTATATTAGTATAAGAAGGGAGAACGTAAATTGAGATTCTTTGCATATCGAGTTGTCAGATAGGAGAATTTAATATGGTTTAAATAAATAATAATTTTTATTAATTATTAATAATTAAATAGTATTATTTTATTATTATTAATTAAAATACTATGAAATTCCACAGACAAGTAAGACCTGGCTTATGTGGCTCATATAAAACATTGGATTAGAAACGTAAGCCCTGCTATAGGGGAACTGATAAAACACAGTATTAGTGGCAATGTTTGTTGGTGCACAAAGTTCCAAAGACATCATCAGAAATTTTTGGTGGAGTAATGGACCTTTTGCCTAATAAAAAGAGACAACAGGGAAAAAAGGAGGGTAGTAAAAATACTAGGGCTGAGGAATAAAAAGTAGCCCAATTTTGTTGTCTAAAAGTTACACTCAGAAGTGCATATTTACTCTCTGAAACTGCAAACCAAAAGTGTAAGTTCTGAAATGCTTTTGAAAGTTTATTCTAGTCTACATTTTTCCTTTTATTCATTTTTCACTTTGAAGACAGTATTCAACAGTAAGTCCCTAAATAGGTGAAGTCAGGCTAGGTTTTCATTAGCAAGGAACAGGATTTCTCAGGTCATTTCTTTCTAGCAATTGCTATTCATGCTGCTTATCCTGTCAAAAAAGACAGCAGCAGAGGGTCATCAGTTCAAAGAAGAGCATGACATATTTACATTTATATGGCAGCTCTTGTCCCCTAGGATTTGCAAGCACTACACACAGACACACAGACACAAACACATAGAATGTGGACTTTTACCGCCTCATCCTTGTCAGGGTTGTTATGGCCAGAAAGATGACAGCAATGTTTTATACAAGCACAGGGAGGAAGTCAGAGGAAAATGGACTTTCTTGGAAAACAATAAAAAGCTATGTATCCAAAACTACAGTTGACTTGACTTTATGTCCTAGAGAAACAGTTTAAAAGAGTAAAACATCTGCATGATTTGTTTCCAATCCAAGCTTATGAAACTGCCTTGTTTATTCAAAGAGCCTGCGTTCACTTTGCCTATTTGCTTTGATCTAAACCAAGGAAGCAATGGAGAACTTTGGGGTTTGTTCAGACCAGTTCAGCTTTTCACCCAAAACTGTCACTTGCTGAAGCAGGAGATTTCATTAGAATATATTTTAATGTAGTTTTCAATGAATAATGCAGTCGTTCTCCAGAAAACAGAAGTTGCTGCAAAAGCCATAGTTCTTTGTACAGCAACGACATTGTTATCTTATATGCTCATCACACAGTTGCAACTCATGACACCAATTTTATTTAGACAGATACTGTACTGGAGGGGTAAATAATTAATGTGAGATGGCATTTTCAAAATTAATATTGTTTATTAATTTTTGGTATTTAGGAGTCTCGCCCCCCTGACCATCAGTTTTACTAATAATCAGGTTCTCTTTTAATGGTCATGGAAACATTATACAGAGGAATAATATAGGATATAATATAGAACGTTTAAGAAATAACTAGCAAAAATATAAACATTAAACTCAATTCAACTGGAGGACAAGGTTCTTGTGGTTAATTATACTGCTTGTGGTTAATTATACCTCTTGTCTAATAGATAGACTCAAGGAGCTCCTTTCTGCTTATGGTAGAAGGGTAGGATTCAATTAGATTAAATTACAGAGTTTTGCTAAAGGTTTTGCTAAAGAGGTTTCAAGTATTTACTCACAAATATTAATCTCCTGACTGGCAGGGCTGGCTACATCTTCAGAGAGTACCCAAACACTTCCAGGGAATTCTGTCGGTGTCTTCTCGGCTGAGGCTTCTGATTCTTCCCAGGATTCACAGGGTGCTGGGGAAAGGAAACAGATGATCTCTGACCTGGTCCTGGTTTCTCTGGACGATCTGTGTGTCCCTTCCAGGGCTCCTCATCTTGGCAGGTGCAGGCAGGATGTCTTGCAATGTGCAGTCTCAGCACGATGTCAGGCTGGCTGTGCAGGCTGATCATGTGTAGGCATTTAGAACCTGTTCCTGGTAAGTTCAAGGCAGGCAGGTTCCAGACAGTTCAGGATGCAATAAGGCAGTGAGGCAGAACACTGCCAGAAGCAGAGGACAATGGCAGCAGCAGCAGCTGCCAACAAGCACAAATACAACAGCAGAGCATGTTGTGTTACCAGCTCATCTCTTTTTGTCAATACAACCTGAGACTAATGGGCCTTTGGACGCAGAATAGCCTATCAGAATGGCAGTTAGCTGAACTTGACCATATTTGGTGAAACCATAGGCTTACTTTTACCCAAATTTGGGAAAACACAGGCCTTGCACAAGGCAGGCACAAGCTGAATGTGTGTACCTTGTTTACCACAGGATGCAAACGAGTCTGGGCAAGCCACAGTCCTTAGACTCAGTGGCTCCAGGTTCTTTGTCCTCTTTCCTGTGGTTGATTCTCCCCATAGCAGAACATGTGTGGGCAAGGCAGTACATATATAAGCCTATTTTGGCCTATTCAGGCCTACCACGACAGATACCATATGCAGCTGAACCCCATGTCCTGCAATCTGAGGGAGAAATGCAATACCTGCCAACCACCAAGCAGAAATGCTTTTTTTACCCCCTAGAATGAAACTAGTTGCAAAATGCACAGCACAGTGATAAATCTTCTTTGATACGTGAGAAGTGCTCAGTATTCAGTTGACCTTCAAGGCTGCCAAAAACACTTTAGTCAGGATCTGCTCATCTCACCAGCAGACCAATTGCATGACCTCAGTTGCTTCGGCAATGCAACCCAAACTTCAGAGAACCCTGTGGAAGAAATTGCAATGGAAATATGCTACAAGACAGACGCAAACTCCCACTCATCAACACTGACCAGTTAAACAGACACTGGAGGGCATTAAATTTTTACACATCAACCACATTCCCTGTTGCATACCAAGGTTAAAATGATGTGACTGGTAAAATGATGTGACTGTTTTTACTACTTTAGTTTATAGATAATATAAAACTTAGTATTGCAGTACACTAATTCCTAAAATGCCTCTCCTTTCTCTAGCAAAAAGAGAAAAATAAATGCTGTGTGCTATGTCAGCTGAAAAAAAGTTTTGCTTAGGCAGCTGCAGTTTTTATTAATGCAGATACAGTAAACACAATAAATCCTTACAAAAATTAAAATTCCCATGCTCTCTGAGCCATTGCAGTCCATTTGTTACTTCCCTTTTAATCTGTAATTTATTCAAGTTCTACTTCTTCTTTCCCTCTCAAATCATAAGACTGCAATGGATCTATAATTATATTACTGCATAGTATGATAGCCTATAACAATTATTTATGTATTATATATAGAAATGTATCCATTAAACCGTACAGACAAATGTATAATAATTTATACTAGAATTGGTTATATTTTATTATATTTTATCTATTTTCAATGGAAATTTTCAATTCACAGATCATTCTCTTCCTGAACACATTGAGGGTGACATAAGAGTGCCAGATATGGACACCAAGGGATGTGGACAACGTGCGACACGTGTTAAGAGGTTCCTCAAATTCTCTGTAAACTATTTGTCCTTGTGCAGGTGTAAGAGGTAGAAAGAGTTCCAGGCAGAGAAACCACAAGCTGCACTAGATAGTGTGGCAGGGCACACCCAAGTTCCTGCCCCACTGGAGGTTTGAATGGGGTGCAAAACTGTTTTCCTCCCACCCCAGCTCTGACTTCCAGGGTTTAGAATGTGGCAAGAAGTAGGCGCCAGGTTCCTTCCCCCACCCCCACGGGCTTGAAAGAGGAAGAGCAAATTGCCCCAGCATATATATATGGCAACTGGACACATTACCTAGTCAGACCTTAAGGGGACCTGAGGGGGACCTTGAGTCTGACCTCGAGTTGGACCTTGAGGGGCATCTGGAAGCAGGGTGAGGGGAAAGCACAGTCCCTGCTTTCACACCACCACATCCTGACTGCCTGC
>VWYK01018790.1:0-14857 GCA_013399775.1 Semnornis frantzii | reverse complement strand
AAAAAAAAAGACCTGTTTATCAACTTGAATTTTTCATTTCTCTTGAACCATCAGAACAATGTCTTTAACATAACTTTTCAAACAGAGGCTCATGAAGATGTGCTTAAGACTTCACAAATAGATCCTGGCTTCCATTGCCACAGGAGGACAGTCTTCCCAGTACATGGCAGGATTTCCCCCCGCCAGGGTAAATCTTTAGCAGTCAACTATTAAAGTACTTACCCACCTTAACAGAAGTCACTTAAAAGTAACAGTAAGTTTAATACCTAAGAGGAGTTGCTCAGCTGTACTCCTCTCCCTTGAATGTCTTGCTCCTTGTTAAGGAGCCATATGCTGAAAAATAATTACTAATAGCCTAATGAAAGTTTTCACCTAAACAACTTAAAGAGAGATCAATTTTTTACACATACATACCTCCAGATGCCTTAGCAATCCGCTTAAGGTCCTTTTTAACAACTCTTCGTACTGCCATTGCACCAGCATCAACGAAATATTTCAGACACATATCATCAATACCTCCAGTGGTGAGAATAACATTGGCACCAGTGGCCAAAATCTTCTGGATTCTCTCTTTTGTAATATCCGACTCTCTGTGAGGATAAAGTTAAAGTTAGAAAAATGGTACTACAAATCTACATCCAGTCTGTGAACCCTTTTCCTGAAATCTTAGTGCAGAGCTCTTCAAGAAGGGTCTACTGTACAAGAACACATAGATTTCTTGAAAACTTAGTTGTGCCTCCAGACATGCAGATTTCACGATCAATAATTGCTATTTTTGGAAAACATTATAATTCAAAACATTTTTACCTCTTTCACTCAGCTGTAACTACTTTTAGTCTAAAGCTAGCCTGTGAAACCCAGTTTCAGTTCAAGTTTCCACGTACCTCTGCCTTATCTGGTCCAGCTTCTCAGGGTCTGAGATAACAACCTGAACACCAAGTTTCATTTTTGCCTTCTGCAAGCTGAAGTCAAGGCATGCAATCTTTGCATTAACTATTCTTTTAGTCATACCTGACAAAAAAGAAGTATTTTGTCAAATGAAGTTAGGGAAACATCAAGTTAGCACTGTTGATTAAAACCAGAATTCCTTCCACATTTTATACTTCTATTTATTTGCTTTGTCACCACCAGTTCTGTCCTAGTACAGAGAAATACTACTAAACGTTCTCGAAATATTATTAAAAAAAAAACGAAACAACTCTCCTGTAATCTGTTACCTTTTCACAAAGCCTATCCCCCAAACCATGAATGACCATGACAAGCTGATCCATCAGTCACAACATACCTCTGCTTAATAAACAGTTGTTTCCTTCAAACCTGATACTGGAACCCACAAGGGTGACACTTGTTATGTTCTAGAAGACCACAGTGTTACCATGTGGCTGTGTGCCACGGAAACAACAACTTAACACTTAGTAGATCACTACCCACTGAAGCACTGTTTTCTTCCCTCCAGGTGGTTGGGGTTTTTTTGTTACAGAATTGAAAACCCACAATTCGCAAACTAATGAAGATGATCCACATAAGAAAGACTAAAAGGACTGAATTCACACAAAAGCGTTACAAAACCCAGCATGTTCTTACCCTGTGAGCCCACCACGCAGTTCAGAGCGTAACCGTTCACAAGTATGCTCTCCTTCTGGCTGCGGCCATGTGCCTTCAAAACATTCACCGAGTTGATTGGATACCGAGCCTGACCCTTCTGGTCTGTGTATTTGACTGCCAGTGCAGCATCCACCACCATATTAGCAAAGAAATCACCATCGCTAAAATGCTGTTAAGGTTAAAACTGAAGAAGAGAACTAATATTATGTTTAAGAAAACAAAGTCACTGGGAATGGCCGAAGTCAGTCAACAATTGCTTCCAAACAAGAACTCCTGCAGGGCATAGAAGTGTTTTGATATTGCCTTAGAGTAGGTCTGAAAACTGAAACACCAGCAAGAAAATTAGGGAAAATGCTATGCTTCCATTTTACGCATCTTTTTCTCCTTAACAAAAATACCTACTTTGCATTCCCTTGTTAACACAAAACTTAAAAAACACAGGTTTTTCTTTTCTATGACTATGTAGTACAACATATTTTCTCTAGTTTCACTCTCCAGGTACTTGACTTTTGCAGTGCGTTCTTCCATTCATACAATTCCTTATCTAATCTAACAGGAAACATCATAAGGAAATTCTTACATGCCTGAACACGTTTAAATAAATTGGAAGAATTTTTTCATGTGCCAGATAGTAATACCTGTGAAATGTTTTTCCACACCATGCCATAAAAATGACAGTATGAATACCGTATCCCATTCATACAAACTGCTGCAAAGGGAACTAAGCTGCATGCTTGCCCTCTCCTGCCAAACACTCACTTAAGTTAAAGGATACATTCCTATAATTTTAGAGGACATTGATGTTTTAGCAGCATTAATGAGGCACTCTCTGCCCAATTCATCTGTGTTAATAATAAGATTCTCATTGATGTAGCGAACTGCTTCCCTGTAGAACAAAGACAAATACTGGAAAATTCCACCCCCTCAAGGACAAAAATCTTACGTGTTTCCAGCCTTCGTATATGCTACTTCAAAGGACACAGGGGATGAAATAAATTCATCTTCTAGATAGGAACATGACATTTTAATTTAAGAACTGAAATATAAAATTGAGTAACAAACCAACCAACCCATCTAACAAAAAACGAAACCAATAAAAATACAACCAACACCTCCAAAACAAAGCACTATATCTTCTGTGCACCAAGAAGTCTGTATTAACAAAGTCACAAATATAGATAAAAAAAACACGCAGTTATTGTACCTTACAAAATACAAAGCACTTCAATTGTATTAGTTTCTTACTTGCAAGCAAGTCGGTATCCACCAATAATGGAGGTAGGATGAATTTTCTGTTTCACTAGCTCATCTGCATTTTTTAGAAGTTCTGCAGCAATAATAACCTGTTGAAAACACAAACACTAAATACACATATTCCATACAAGCCAAGTAACTATTGACATTAAGTGGCAAGCAGAATCACAAAGAGTTGTCCAGTGTCTATATTCAGTAGAAACAAGTACTAGCAACATTCAGCCAGTTTCCAATATCACATAAACCCCAACCTGATCCTGCTGCTCCACCACCCACAGGCTGTTAAAAGTAAACTCTTTAACACTTGGCATTGTTATTATTTCTAACACATTAAGTTCTCAGTGTTGCAAAAAACAATGAACTTTATGTCAGAATCTATCCTCAACCATCAATGAAAAAAAAATGAACTGCTGTAAGCAAATTGCACTACAGAACACCAGCTGTGTGTGGAAAATAGCACCTCTAAAACAATCCACAAATGTAATCTTCTTCTTTAACTTACTTTTAAAAACTGTTTATGTTCGGCTAACTGCAGTTTTTCATTCTGCATCATATCAAGACCAGATAAATCAAAGCCACACTGATAACATAAGATAGACTTTTGACTGTAAAATTTTATACATACCACTGAAGTTGTCCCATCACCAACTTCTTTGTCTTGCAGGTCTGCAAGTTCACAAAGAACTTTTGCAGCAGGATGTTCCACTTCTAGCAGTTTCAGAATGGTTGCACCATCATTAGTAATGGTCACATCCTAATTTGCAAAACGTAAACGTTAATACAAAGTCTACCTCCATTTTAACATTTGTGTTTTGTTAACATTCACACAAACGGAAATTAATTTTCTTTGCATATGTCCACAGTAATAATTCTTCGTGACAAGTGTTTACTGCTTTTTCACCAGGAGTCTATTTTAACACAAGCATTACCAGAGCAGAACTTTTTTTTTCCCCAGTCAGAAGTCTTTATATTACAAAACCTTACCAAAATTTTGCACATACAAAGTCAGTAGTGCAGTCACTACTCTCTAACAAAGGATTATACTCCAGCAGCTATACAACATTAAACTTTTCTCCCCTGCTTGAAACATTTTGAGAAGTGAAATATGGAATGCTGCCATAAAATTATTATGGGATTCCATGAAATGTGTTCTAACATGGAGACCAGGATATTCAAGTCTTCATCACCATAATGCCTGACTTCAATGGTGACAATCATTCCTGTGAATTTGATCAATATTTGCTAAGTAGTAATGAAAACATATGTGAAAAAAGAGGACAACTGTACTACGTAACCTACAATGCTTAGACAAGGCTAAAATGGTGCACCGTATTTTACCTGATGCTGAATTTTATCAGGTCTTCTCCTAACCCCTCTCAGAACACAAAAAAACAGGCATATGCATCTGTTGCACACGAGCTATAAATCACACTAAGTGGAAACACTTTTTACACAGGGATACAAGTCCCGCTGGTACTTCTAAAGAAAGTTTACTTACCCCAATATCATCCACCAACATCTTATCCAGACCAACTGGGCCAAGAGAACTCTTCACAATGTTGGCAATAGCAGATGCAGCAGTTACTAAATAAAGAAAAAAACGTTTTTGTCAACTAGAGTGACTGAGGTTTACAAGAAAATGTGCCAAGGCCCCGGAATTCCAATACCTGAAATAATGACCTAATTTAGGATTTGCTTTTAGCCTAAGCTTCTAATGGCTTGCTGCTAAAATACACTCTGACAAACTTTACTCTTCCAAGCTGGTTCAGCTAACTAATCTGGTAAAACTACCAGATCAGATAGCGTAAGTTTCTGTTGGCTTGGCAAGATGAAAAACACTACTGAGGTCAGAAGAGCATTGGTAGTAGCTTCGTAGATGTTGGTAGCACTCTTCCTTTTGTCAGCAGCAAGTCATTCCATAAGTTTACTCTCGTTTAGTCCTCACTTGTAGACAGATACACACCAGCACTATTATATATCAATTACTACTGCATCTTTTAGTCCCCATCAGGTCCACGATTAAACCAAAATGCTTCCTCTGTAGTAGTCAATTAAGTCAAAAGCAACCTCTTAGTCCGTTCTTAATCTAATACAGAGTCTTTAAAAGATGTCCTGCCAACTTCATATAGGAAAAAGATACATCAACCTTTTCCTTCAGACCGTGGCAAGTTTTTCTTTATCCCACAAGCATAGCCACTTAATCTGGAAATTGAAAAAGTGGTAGTAGAATGGGAATAGTTATAACTCAGACCTTCACTTTGAACTTCAACCACTGCAACTGTTTCGCTTTAGAGCAGTAATGGCAGCTATCTGAAAGAAATAACAGTGGTATCAAAGGTGCCGTTATAGAGTAGAATCTCATCCCCAGATTAACGTAATTTTCATTCTCAACTTCCCAACTAAAGTATAATCAGAGCTGCACATCTCTCGTAATTGCCGGGAAACAGATCCTCAGCATCTTCATTTGCCTTTTATCTATACAGAAACTTAAGAACATTCTCTGCATTTCAATCCTTCTTCCAAGACATAGGATAAAATACCGAGAAACATGGAGCGTTTTTAAGAACTACAGAGGTAACAACGTTTACCTCGAGGTCAGTCTGCACTTTCAGAATCCCGTTATTTTTCTGTGCAGTCGCCCTTTTCCGACCAAGGTTTGGCCAGCAGGCCATTCCGGCTCATGCCTTACAAGCTCGGAATGGAGCCGAACCGACCTCCAGTCGGCAGCCACCCCTCTGCCGGTATGTGGTTATACCACGGAAAGGACAAGATGCGAGACCGCTTGTCCAAAACGATGCCTGGGAGTGGCGCGAAACCGCGCGAGGCTCTCGTCTCTTCGTGGAAGCTGCGGAAAAGCAGCAGTGCTACTCGCCCTCCCTTCCTCCCTCCAGGCAGCAGCGGCCTCCCCAACAGCTCCTAGCGGCCGAAAACTGAGAGAAGCCGGCGGCAAGGGGAGGTCCTCCCCAGACGGACACCGGAGTAGGAAAGCACATGGCGGCGGTAAAGGCACGCCATGTTACCTCCTTCATGCCCCTCCCAACGCGGCTCATCGAGCCCCTGCCAGCAGCGCGCGGCCGTTACCGTTTTGCGTGCGGATCGTGTCGCCGCTGGTTCGTTCCCCAAAGACAGCCAGGGGCCCCTCCATAGCCGCCATCTTCCCGCCCGGCCGCGGTGCCAGATGAACAGATGAAAGAGGGCGCGGAACGGCGGAATAGACACGGAACCGCAAAGAATGCTGGGTATAGACCCCCCGCCTTCCCGCGAGAAGGTGGAGGCACGAGAGACAGCCCCCCGCACGAGGGGCGGAACCACGCGCTGCATGTCCAATCCACGAGCGCGATACGGCCCCAGCCCGAAGCCGCGATTGGTGCTTGCCGTTGAACAAAGCCTCTACACCGAGAGAGGGACAGAAGGATTTCCAGGAGGTTCTAGAAGGTAGCTTGGGTGCTGCGCATGGGCACTGGTTCCACCCCGTCTTAGGGTTGCGGCCTTCAGGTCCCCGGAGACAGTGGGGCTTTGTCTGAGTTCAGGATAACGCTGCAGGGAGGCGTGAGCGGGCAGCGGTATCAGGAAGCTTGCCGGCATTGTTTGTGCCTAGTTCAGTAGCAGTAGATCTGCAATCTGCACTAGAGAGCCAGATTAGCTTTTAGTAGCGTTTTTGTAGCAGCTCTAGGCTCTACCGTGTGTGATAGGGGCTGGAAGCCTATTTCCCCGCCTCGTCCTGTGCGCGTGTCTGCTTCCTGGGTCCAGCTCCTCTTTCCTTAGATCCCGTTTCAGGAAGCATAGCCCTGGTCTTTGTTGATTAGAGTCCCTTCATGCCCTTTTTCCAAGGGTAAAAAATGTAAGAGGTTCTCCGAGTCAGAGAAGCATTTATTGAGTGACGTACCCATGCACTTCCCTCTAGAGAAGGGGATGGGTACTTAGGCAGTGAAACGAGAAGTGTTTCTTCCCTTAGCTACGTTAGGAGAGATGGAAAAAGTAATTTCGCCCATGTGACATTATCGGCTGCGGGCGGAAGTCGTATGGAGAGCGACTTCCGGAGGAAGTATTGGCCTCACCAAGATGGCAGCGCCCAGGTTTCCCTGAGAGAAGGATAGGTTGTTGCCGCTTGAGGCCGTGGTGGGCACCAGTTTCCCATGGCGCTGAGGACCCATACCGTCCTGTTGCTGGCGGTCGGCAGGTTCCAAGCACGTGGAACGGGTAAGCTCGGCCTATCTGTGTGCCGGTCTTTTCCAGCAGGGGGGCTCCACATCCCCCGTGCTGCCAGCGGAGGCTGTATCCCAGCGTGATCCGGCGGCCAGATGTCCCGGGAGGACTTCTCTGCGGTGGGCAGGACCCAGTCTGTGCAAGACTCCCTCTTGTAATAGCCGTTGGGCTGCTGTGGGATGGGGGCGGTACATGTGCATTTCCAGCCGGGTTGGGAGGTCAAGGAGAGGCGCATCCCACCACTGGTGAGAGGTTCGTGCTGCCTTTCTGGAACGAAAAGCTTTGTAGCAGAGTGCGTTTGCAAGCCTAAATCCAAATTCGTGTTTGTATAGCCTTGCAGGATCGAGGATTTTTACCTTGTTATTCGATAGCATTGTCATTGGTTTTTTTGTGTGTGTATTTCAGTATTTTGTAAAGCCTTTAATCTTAAGAATCTTCTGGTTATCCATAAACTTGTATTTTATGCATGAGTTTTGAACTACTATTGAAACTTAATATACTTTTCAATTTTAGCCTACAGTTCAGCTCATGAATTGGAGAAACAGTTTGAGCTTTGGTACTCCATTTGTTTTATGTTATCAAAAAAAAACCTCAAAACACCCAAGAAGCTAATTTTGTCCTGCCAACTTGCTCTGTATTGTATTTGTTCTATTCCTGGGACTATATATATATATATTTTTGTTTGTTTGTTTTGTTTGTTTTTTTTTTTTAAACTCAGGGAGGTTTTATGTCCTATTTTCCTTCAAGGTCTTCGCTTTGCATCAACTACAGCCAGTCTCAAAACTGAGACTGAAACGGAGACTGATGTGGATACAAGTGAAAATGAGGTTGTTGCCTCAGACTTTACTAATAGGAATCCTCGGAACTTGGAGCAGTTGGCTGTGGCCAGGAAGGAGCGTGGCTGGAAGACAACATGGCCGAAGCGTGAATTCTGGCATCGGTGAGTCAGAAAGGTGTGAGTAGAAATGAAAACACTGAAACAAATGTAAACCCCTCAAACCCACCAGGATGAATTTCTGCAAAATGTACTTTTTGGGTTGCCGAATCAGTTGCTTCTTTAGTTGTTCTTAATCAACAGGTATCTTCCACATTCAGGGAATGGTAGACTAGCATCCCATGAAAGTTACTGTATGTGTCAAGATACAGTTTAGTGGTCATGGTAGTTGGGTTACAGTTGACTCGGTGTTCTTAAATGTCTTTTTAACCTTAATGATTCTATGATTGTATTGTTAAAATAGTGATAATGATGTTTAAACAACTACAGTTTAATGTAGGATTCCTCTAGTTCTGTGCAGACCATGCACAGTCATAGTCTAGGAGGTTTTCTTGTTTGTTTTTGTTTTTTTTATTTCTATTTTAGAAAATGCTGATTGTTTGTCTTCGAGGAAGTAAGTTCATTTTAAGATAAGGATTGAAAAATCATTATTTTGTTTGAGAAGAGAACCACAGCTGGTTTGTTCATAGCTGGAAGTCTGATACTGTCTCAGTGCCGTAAGAAATAATTGCTCCTAATACTCTATGTAACAACTTACAAAACACTGCTTGACCACTTCCTTATCCAAACAAGTTATCACATGCTGTGTAAGCACAAGCTTTTAAGAGACTGCATGGCAAATCTAAGGTTGTATTTCTGCTGGAGCAATTTCCCTGGTCTGGCTCATATGTACCCATACCACACTGTGCAAGTGTACAGTGCTAGGCTTGGAGTGAGTGTTGGTGTGAGGTGATGTAGGACTGTTCACCCAAGTAACTGGTGAAAAGCTGTTTTTGGAATTTCATTCTGCTGAGCTGGTGACGTGAGTCCTGACAAACAAAACCCTAGATAGTAAAAGGAGTACTAAGAAATCAGGATTATATTAGTAGTTCTAGTATGCTCAGCTTTACTTCATAAAATGAGTCATATGTGCACTTAAGTGTTTAAATGTGTTCTCTCTTTAGATCTGTAAAGATATCATAATTCCATGTTACTTCTTTCCTTTACTCAAGATTACGGCTTGAGCGGACACAGCATTATGTAGAAGCCTATGTTGAGCGCTGTAATGGGGATGTTGTGGTATCTGCCTCTACACGAGAGTGGGCCATAAAGAGACATCTCTACAGTCCTAAGGGAGTAACAGCATGCAAAAACCTTGGCCGTGTAATGGCACAGCGCTGTTTGGAATCAGGAATTAACTTTGTGAACTTCAAAGCTGTTACTCCCTGGGAACATCATTGTGACTCGGCAAGTACCAATCTCCTTAGATGTGTTTTCTTTTTTCTCCTTTTTAAGCATTAATTTTGCTATTCTTCATTAATTTTCTTCTTGCAACACTCAAAAAGGTAGATTTCACAAGCTTCAGTTCCTGGCATTATGCTTCAGTGAGGCTGTTAACCTCTCTCCTTCCACATGATCCCCACTGACATCTTGTTGCTGATGGCTTTTCATTGTACTTATTCATGTCTCTATCTTTTAAACAAGATCCAGGAATTTGAAAAAGCTATGGAGGAGGGTGGTGTCATTCTGCGTGAGCCACGAAGAATCTACGAGTAAAATGGACACCACTGGGAAAATTTTTGAAGGAGCACCAGTCACTTCTTTAGGTGTCTACCAGCACAGCAAAGGTTCAGAGCTGGGAAGAGCTGGAATAGGGCATCTAAGAATAAAATATTTTAAAATGGACAGAAGTGTGTTATGGTCTCGATTATAAAATTATCAACACCTGTAAGGATAAAACAAACTTTTATTTCAACCTGATAGGTTAATAGAAGGTACTGAATAATTCAGTGCTTTAAAAGTGCAAATATCTGATTTCATGTTTGCCTCACCTGAACTCTCTAAATGCCTAGATAATTTGATTCCTCTATGCTGCCAGTCTAATGTAGTCCTTAAGGTTTAGAACAATAATAAAGTTATGCATTAAAGTTATACACTGAATTTGCTAAAAAAGTTAAACTCCCATAACTCGTCCTTGCAGCCGAGTCTCAGCTCCTACCTACTTAAACCTCACAGTTGAGGAGGGAAGCTGTAGGAAGAAGCCTGCTTGCTTTCCCTCTTTGAGCCTCTGCCACCATATACCGTCCTCTTGCCTGCCGGATCGATCGGCAGAACTGAATTTGCCGGGGCTGCTTAGTCCCCCACACTGCGTGTGACACATTTTCCAGAGTTTTTAACGTTTCGAGTCCAAACCTTTCCATCTTTTATTTCCGCGGCATCGGCTGACACCTTATTGCCAGCCTCAGGTGCTGGCGGGCTGTGCAGTTTACACCTGCTCAAAGCCGGAGGAAAAGCCGCCGCTGTAGAGCGGCGCAGGCGCGCAGGGTCGGAGGCGGCGCGCCTCGCAATGGAGGTGGGGGCCGCATGTTTTGAGCGGCGTCTGCCGCGTCTACAGGGTCGTGTACGCCGCGCTGCCTTCTTGGGTGAGCGCCGAGAGGGGTGGTCTGCCGTGGTTAGCCGTGCTTCGAACGCCGCGCCGCTCGGACACCGTGCGGACACCGCCCCAGGCCTCTCGTTGAGAGAGTGCGTCAGGCCTTTGCCTGGCGAGGGCCTAGGTCGTAGCAACGACGGCACTGAGATGTACTTTAAGCGGGTGATGGCTCTGGTGTATCCTAGCGCAGCGAACCCTGAGAGACCGGCTTTTAAAGCGGGCAGCCGTTTGGAAAGCGCGTCCTCGCTGCGGTGCTGGCCTCCGCTCTGTGGGTGGGGGCACACTCCAGAAATGAGGCAGACCCCTCTTGGGGGAATGTTTTGATTTCCTTGCTCTGCAGCAGGGGTGAGGAAGCTGCCAGATCTGTGGCATTTGGTTGCCTTTTCTCGAGCTTGCTGCTGGTGGGTTTAACATAGAAGTTACGGTGAAGAGAGACCTGTTTCAGATATCCTTGTCCTGATGGTGGTGGAATGCGTGCTTGATAATAGATGCTTTTGTGTTCTTTCCACCTCAACAGCCCTTGATATGGAGTTCACCGGTTTGCATTCAACTTCCCCACAAAATAACGAGCCCAGGTAAAGGACTTTGAATGTGAGGGACACTTGCAGCTTTAGCTCTGTGAGAACTACCGATGTGTTGTTTCTGCTCCCCCCAATTCTGGTTTTGTTCATAGCCTCTTTGATTCCCCTGCGGAACGGTATATGAAGGCTAGACAGAGCGTTCAACACTTCACTGTTACTCAGCTTGGTAAGTGCTGTTCAGACATGGCGAAGTTTCCTGAGGTCCAGTGGTTAACTGTTGCTTTTCCAGGTAGCAGGTCCTGCAGGTAGTTCTAGTCTTAATTTGTCCCTTACAGAGCCATCTATTTGCTGCAGTAGGGAAGGATTTTTTTTAACCCTCTGAAGTTTAATGCTATCAACTTTGTAATATTCTAAAACACTTAACGTTAGGTGGACCATATACTTTTTACTGGTCTAAAGTTTGCATTTAAAGACTGCAGATACAAGGCTTTAGAGTAGGCAAACAAGTAGTAGTTGACAGCAACTCCTATTGAAAACTGTCATTTGATACAGTGTATAAGAGAACTATAACGAAAATAAAGGCTAGTGTTTCTGATGCTCCTAAAAGGAAACAGAATGAAGACAAGAAAAGTCCCGTGGTTGTGGCCGTTGACAGTTAAGAACCAACTGGAGGTCAAGAAACCAGCTCCAGAACTGTTAAAATAGTGTCTAAACCTTTAGGCCTTATAAAATCTTAATGTACTTTTTAAGGATTAATAGAAAATAATTTTTGAAAGAACCTAAATAGACACCACAGAAAAGTGACAGTTTTACTATCTCCTTCCAAACACTTTTGTAGTGTAGATGAACCTGCAGACCTGCGTTATGCATGGTTGCAGATTTTTGTCACCACCTCACCCATTGTTCAATCCATTTGCTGTTTAAACAGACTTGACTGCTTTTCCCACTTATCAGTAAAAACTCATCCCTGTTCAGCCCATGAGGAGCTGAGGAGCGGCCTCGAGGTTGCTGTTAAGATTTACTCTGTGTGTAGCATTATGAATGTAAAAAATGTACTCTGTAGAGGAATCCTCACACCCCTTCTTTAACTGTCACAGTATCCATAGACATCCAGCTAAACATTGCCAGTTCAACAGAGGTTTCTCTGTGTTGCAGGGCTGGCAATATTCTCAAATGAACATTCAAACAAGTAAGTGAAAAAGGAGTTCTCAGCTGCACCATCTTCATTATAACTGAAATTTTACTCACAGTTCTCTTGGAAGGAGTTATGTAATTATGTGTCAGAGAAATATTTGTCTTTTCGCAGATATGTGGTGCATTCATACAACTTTTTTCTGTTTCCATCAACACTGGGAATTACAGATGTTGAGTTTTCCTTCTCCGCATCTAGCATTCAGTTCCTGTCTCATTATGGCTTTGACTATAATAAGGTATGTAATCTCTTTGCCACAAATGTAGAACAGAGGAAGTATCTGCAATTACGGGAGAAAATAAGATTACTGTCCCTACATTTCTGGGGAAAACAGCATCTTGCTAAAGGTGAACGCATCATGTGGTTCATTATCAACAGGGAGAGTTAGTTCTGTTGGGGTTTGAACTGCCATTAAGTCAATAACCATACTTTTGTTAGCCTAAGAGATATTTCCCCACCTCAAAAAAGGCAGATATATGTCTAGTGAACTGAGAAGTTATTAAATGGACCTCAGTGGAATCTTTACTAGCCATGCAGGTGAGGAATTCTGTTTACCTGCATCTTTCATATTACCACACTTCCTGTAAAATTCAGACCATATTATCACATATGAGCACTGCTTAGCAATTTTGTATAGGAAGCATCATGGTATCGTGACACTTGAAGTATCTCATAAAAGGAAATATAAAAGCAGAGCAAAAAAAAAATGGAGTACAGTTGACAAAAATTATTTTCTTTCTTCCACACATAAACACTTCTTCCTTTATGTAAGAATGCATTTTGCATTACCTACAGTTTGCATTTTTTAAGAGGATATTCTGAGAATGGGGGACACCAGCAACTTCCAAGTATATGCCGGTTTTGGACCTAGCTAGTGTGCTATTCTCTAATTTTCTGCAAGAAAGTCCAGTGGATCGTAACCGGCCTGGCCGGTTATTTTTTTCTTCTGCCTCAGTTCTTCAAAGAGGGAATCCCATACATGAATGAGGTACAGGAGAAGATTGTGAGACAGCATCTCTCAGCAAGTAGCTGGAAACACAGCAGGTGAGCACTATTCAGAGAGGAGGCTCCTCACTACTGGCTGGTGGCAGCTCATCTTCGTTCAGATCACACTGTAGAAATATTAATGTCTATTGATCTGAATGCCTCACCACCAGCTGTCCCAGCATGCTGTGGTCTGTCTGAAGGAAGGCTGAGATCACAGGATACAATTTGGAGAGTTGGGTGAATGTTAGGAAAGGATGCTTTTGCTTTTTCCACAGCCAGACACGAGCTTTTTCTCACACTCTGCCTTTTTCTACCTGATCCTGCTTTAGTTCCCTGGACAGGGATGTACTGAAGAAGGCTATTGATGAAGTGACCTGTTGGATAGCTGCTGCAGAGGAAGAGGAGACTATGATTCTGCAGGATCTGAGTGGTATGAAACAGGATGCCTTCAAGTAGTTTCATTGCTTCTGAACTTCAAGGACTGCTACTGTCCTTTGCTGCCTGTTCTATTAAACTGCTCTGTTGAGAGGGAAAGCATCTGTGCCCATCCTGCCTTTGCACCTTTTTGCTTCTCTGTACATCTCAATTCCTGTCTGGGATTTGTCTCTGGACGCTGCTTTTCTGCTCTGTGAAGTGATGTATTTTTCTGCAGTAGAAGTGTATGCCTATGTGCTTGGAACAAGCAGTGTGGTAGTCAGCTTTCATTTTGTGCTGCTTCAGAGCAGCAACTGGAGAATTTGTAGTTATTCTGAATCAGGACAACTTCTGACTTGCTACAAATTTTGGGTGATCTTTTTGTTTTCTTCCCCATGGGGAAGGGAAAGGCACTCACCTTTCAGGGTTTTTCTTTAATGTGGAGCAACTAAGAGTGCCATAGAGACATACATATGCCAGTAAGAATGGACAGGCCACTTACCACCTGCATTAGCTTTTGGTAACACTGTAGCAGAGCTGAGAAATTCCTGCACTATTCTGGAGGTGCTAAGGGACAGAGAATTATAGGTAGCTCACAAACAAAATCTTAATCATGTAGGTCAAGGATGATAGACAGAAGAGGTTAAGGAGGAGGCAGGACAGAAAGTATTTAAGGATTTGTCTGTTTTTGTTTTGTTTGTTTTTTTCAGTATGTGAAATACAGGGGGTGAATAGTCTGCTGTATCTAATATGTCAGCTGTGGTAGATATGATACAGATACTTTAATAGGGTTTGGCAACAGTGAGCACCTGTGACAAGAAAATTGCTGAGTAAGCAGTAAGACTGGTTGAGGTGTCTCTTTTGAAGGTTCTTCAGGAGAGGACTGGGTTAGTTCCTTATCAGCTGTGGGGGGAAAAATGCCTTGGCACCTCTCATGTGCATTTGGCTTCTGGGTGTGTTGCTTTGAAACATTCCAAACCCACAGTGAGTCTCTTTCAGAGTAGTGGAGCCTCTACAGTTCACTTTTTCTTCTGTGTCCTCACAAAAGAAATTCTCAGTGACCCCACATTTCTTTTTAATTTTACTCCCCCCTAAGCCCCTTTGGCTGTCATCTTTTATGGTCATATACCAAGATCCTGCATCCAGGAGTATTTTCTGTACACTGAGGGCGAGGCATCTAGTCAGTTTTTCTGTCTGGAAAAATTGTGTTTTCCTAAATTGTTTTGTCTGAACTTCAGAAGTTTTCACTACTTTTTTTGTTTTTTTTCTCTTCG
>VWYK01018786.1:476-13074 GCA_013399775.1 Semnornis frantzii | reverse complement strand
CTGCCCTCAGAGCAGAGCTGCTGCAGCCCTCTGAGCATCTTGGTGGCCTGCTCTGGACTGGCTCAAATAGTTCCATGTCCTTCCTGTGCTGGGGGCTCCAGAGCCGTACACAGGACTGCAGGTAGGGTCAGTCACCATTCATCTATGCAGACCTCTTGGTGTTCTTGGCTGCCTTCCTCTTTTTTGTGGTGCATTGCTCCTGGGCCTGGAGGAGGTGATCCTTGAACACTGACCAGCTTTCTTTGCCCACCCCCTTCTTCCAGAGTGTTTTTCTCATGGCATCCTGCCAAGGAGGTCCCTGAAGAGGTTGAGATCTGCTCTTCTGAAGCCCAGAGAAGTGAGTTTGCTATGCACCCTCCTTATTGTATATCATTGTATGTAGTTGTAAATATAATTTAAAAGTAATACAGAACTACAAAACCCCTCCCAAACAGCAGAACCACCTGGGTGGGCTTCTCAAATTAATTCCTCTCCTCCTTTCCACCCTCACCCTTATAGCAGAAGTATTACATGCAGGGGTGAGATTGGCAGATGAGGAGTTAGAAGCAGAATGATTAGTTTTGAGTTACACAGGCAGAGGAATTAGTGCAGCAAAAGGCAGCCAGACAGACACTGACTGACTTTCTGTTACTTGTTTTTATCTCTCTCAGCAGAACCTCTGCTATATCACTATACAGGCATCACCATTCTTTTCTTTTCACAGCCAATGATCTCATTTCTCTCATTAACATATTCCAATCAGCCTCAAACCAGCACACTCCCCCCCTAGACCATTAATGACAGAGTTGAAAAAGTGATGAGCAAAAGAAAACTCATGCAATTCACCCAGGGAACATTTCACTCACAGAATCACTTTGGTGGCTGCCCTGTATCAGGAATTGGAGCACGCTGGCAGTGCCTGGAGAAAGCAACTTCTTAGTATTTATCTTGTAGTTATAGACTGCCTCATGAATTTTTAAGACATGCAGTGGCAGTGCTGAAAGCTCTTCTAGTTTGCTTATTAACATGGTCAGCACCTGCTTTGGAAATCACTAAATACTAAGCCAGGTGCTTCTTGCTGCCTCAATCTTTTCTCCAGTTGAAAACCCCTCTGATTTTCACGTCTAAGGAAGAGCAAAGCTCCATTGCTTTCTTCCTCAGCAGAGGTGCTCTTAATAGCTTTAGCAGTTTGTGTTTCATCATCCTGTTCATCTCCTAATAGTAATGATGGTTTGAAATGCTTTTGGATTTGTCTGAGACAAGCTTCTGATAGTCATTGATTGGTCTCTTTAGTTAGCAGGAGCCTGAGTGGTGACCTCATTTGTGTTTATAAAGTAAGTGCCAAGAGGCTGGAGCCAGGCTCTGCTTGGTGATGCCCAAAGACAAGACAAGGGACAATGAGTAGAAGTTGATGCATAGAAGTTCCATGGAAACATGAGGAGGGTTGATTTTTCACTGTGAAGGTGACAGAGCACTGGAACAGGCTGCCCAGGGTGGGTTGTGGAGTGTCCCTCTCTGGAGATATTCAAGACCTGCCTGGCTGTGTTCCTGTGTGATCTGCTCTGGCAGGAGGGTTGACCTAGATGAATTTTCAACGTGCCTTCCAGCCCCTAACATTCTGTGATTCTGTTTATGTCCTGCTGAAGACCACTTCTTAATACTAGCCCTGCTCCTGAGAGTTTTGTAAAGGTAGTGCTGGCATCAGCTTGTGTAGTCATTGAAGCCATAACCTGGTAGCTTCTCTAACACTTAGGCCACGTAAAATGCATCACCATTTTCAAAAGGCTCAGAAATCTGCTTTCAAATGTCACACTTGATGTGCCTAGATGCAAACCAAGTTTCATGTTGCTGCTGAGTGCATTGCTCCAGCTACAAAGCCTGGTGCTGTATGTGCCAGTGCAATGCCTTCCTTTGGTGTATGAGCCCTTAAGAAGGGAAAGGAATCTTCTGCTTTTCCTCTTCATTGTTTTGTGCTGCCCAAACTACAGACTGCTCCAATTTTTGCTCTGTGCTGTCCAGGTGTGGTAGCTGACCTCCGTGCACAGCATGGGAATGCTGCATGCTGTGTTGCTGAAGCTGAAAGCTTTCTCTGCAGCTACTGTGTCGGGGTGTAATATATTCATGGAGGAGTAACTACAAATTGTTGGAAAGCATTATTAGGCAATGCACAAATCCCCCTTACCAATGCATTTGTTAAACAGAAGGGCAAGAAAGCCAACTGAGTCAACTATTTGCTCTCTGAAGTGTCTTCATGGTATCCATGGGGTTGCAGCATATGTAATGGGTTATTACAGATGCAAATTGAGTGTCGAGGCAATTGTTTCTTTCCATCCTTCTTGCTGTTAATTAGTTGGCAATATTTCACATGAGTCCCATGCTAAACAATTACTTTGCTATTTCCCTTGGTTTGGTTTGGGTTTGTTTTTTGGTTTGGGTTTGTTTTTTTTTCCCATGGTCTTTGTTATTTCAGTTCCAAACAGCTACAACAATTTAGAAACTACAGTAATGGATTTACAGCAGTTGAAATGGTGACAATAATACAATTGCAGAACTGGGAATATCCTGGGATGGGAGAAAAGAGGGTTCTTATTCTTGTCCTGTTTTGATTGACTTCAAATAAATGCTCTGTCCTTTATTACTCTTTAAATTGATATAGCTGTTGCTATTACTCTTCACCAACTAAGTGATCCTGGCAGTCAAAGTGAAGTCAATCCAGGCTCCTCTTTGCAAGAATACCTGCTAGAAACTCTTGTGTGTAAGGATGAGACCTGTGTCACAAAAGCCTCTGCACAATAAAAAGGGTCTTTAATTTAAATATAGTTTGATGATTCTGACATAACTCTACCTAATGCAAACCCAAGGCTTGGCATCAGGAAGCAAGCCAATCTTAGACCACTTTAATGACTTGAGTGTGTTCTTGCAGCCCAGAGAGCCAACCAGAGCCTGGGCTGCAGCAAGAGCAATGTAGACAGAAGGGCAAGGGAAGTGATCCTGCCCCTCTGCTCCACACTGGTGAGATCCTACCTGGAGTACTGCATCCAGTTCTGGAGCCCCTGGGACAAGAGGGATGCAGAGGTGCCGGAAGGGGTATGAGGATGAGCAGAGGGCTGGAGATGCTCTGCTGTGAAGAGAGTTGAGGGAGTTGAGGCTGTTCAGGCTGGAGAGGAGAAGGCTACCAGGTGACATTCTTGTGGCCTTTCAGTATCTGAAGGGGGCTACAAGAAAGCTGGGGAGGGACTTTTTAGGCTGGCAGGTAGTGATAGGACTGGGGGGAATGGAACCAAGCTAGAAATGGGGAGATTCAGACTGGATGTTAGGAAGAAGTTGTTCAGCATGAGGGTGGTGAGAGCCTGGCAGGGGTTGCCCAGGGAGGTGGTGGAATCTTCATCCCTGGAGGTGTTTAAGCCAGGCTGGATGAGGCTCTGGACAACCTGATCTAGTGTGAGGTGTCCCTGCCCATGGCAGGGGGCTTGGAACTGGATGATGCTTGTGGTCCCTCCCATCCTGCCTGATTCTATGAAATGAGGATGAGGTCCTGAGCCAAAGCTTCGACAATTTATGTTTTTCTCTCAGGCTTATCCCTGGCACATTGGCCAAAGGATGGTGATCCTCATGCAAGTGAGGCTCTTGTGGCTGTGGGATAGCTGCTGCTATTTTATGTAGCACCACAAAATCTGTCATAAAAGCCCACACCAGACTGCACACTGGCTGAAGTGTGTAACCATTTGTGAGCATGATTTGTAGCTGTGCTACTTCTCCAAGGTGACTGAAAGAGCCCAGGATGAGGCAGTGGACACAGATGTGAGACTCTTCTACCTCCTTCAGTGAGCAAGCCCAAGTGGTTTCCAAAGGATGTGGCAAGTGGGATCAGTGTGAAGATGTAGCCCTACCCCTGACAGGCAGACTATCAAGCTGCAGCAGCACAGAGTAGCAGGACATGCTCACTTCTTTCCGGCTGCACACTGTGGCTGACTGCATAACACTTTTAGAGGGAGGCTTGAGAGGACTTTACAGGTCCCTGTTCCAAGTGTCTGGCCTGAGCCATGCATCGACAGCAGGCTGAGACGTGACTACACGCTCCTTTGTCTTGCATGGTGTTGCTTTTGTGACTTGGACAGCTTAGCACATCAGCTAGGAGGGAATTACAGCAGGTTTAACACAGCCCTGGCCCGTGCAGAAAGCACCTGAGCAAGCTGCATGCCCCTTCATGTGAGGAAGCAGGCTCCAGAAATCTGGCACCTTGACTGTGTTGTTTATTCTGTCTCTGAAAGCAGATGGTTCTGGCACAGGGCAGAGGTGCTGCCAGCCCTCCCTGCAGAGACAGAGATGTGAAGTAACATTTTCCAAGGGATTTTTGGAGTTCACATGACACAATTACCTTCTGAAGTCACTGTGGAAACTGTGCCCTCATAGTCGTTCTGGTAATAGGACTCCTGCAGACATCTTTATTTTGGAAACACTGCCCACTTGTGCCAACATATGAGGCTGTGGCACAGCGCTGTGCTTGCTTCATCTATTGTCTCTGGGGAATTGTGATCCATGTGTGGCCAGAGGCAGCTGCCGAAACTTCAGTCTTGACCTTTATTTATTTGTCTGCAGAATCAGCCTGCAGTTTACTGTGGCCTTTGGATGTGCTTTAGCTACTTAACCACAACTATGCTGATGTAAAGCACTCCGATATAGGACACAGAAACAGTGCCAGCAGAGGACTGTGATGATTGCTTCAGAATGGTTAGGTAGAGTTTAATAGTTTTGGTTTTGTGCTTTATTTTGACCTGTATTTATAACTCCTCTTTTTTCTCTTGGCCTTCTTCTGGATGGCTTTTTGAATTCAGACAAGGCAGAAAGCTACAGGTTCCAAATGACTGATTGATTTTATGTTTTTTTTTCAAAGCATGGTCTTTATTATATCTCCTTTTCTTCCCTTTGGTGGGTATTTCTAACTTCTGTTGTCAGTAAGTGTTTTTTTTTTTAATTTCTAAAAGTTAGGATCCAGCAGGAGAAGCAATCAAGTTGTGTGAGTGCCTCTTGCCATGGTACTCTGACTCCTGTGTTTAACCAGTAGTGTTGCAAGGGTTCTGAAAGTTAAAATCCTTTCCAGCATGGCTGTGTACAACCTCAGGACATTAATGAAAGTTCAAATGCACAGCTTCACAGTGAACAACCCTAAATTGTGTGCTGCTTGGTAGCCATTCTGAGCCAAACTCTCTGACAGAGGTCAGCTTTGCACAAGATTCAGACTAAGCCCTTTGTGCAGTTGCAGCCTCTGAAGAGCACAACAACCAGTCGCAAATGGTGTGGGGAGACTACCCAAGAGGTACTGCTCTGGTTTTTTTTTCTGTCAGAAGCATCAGTAATAACAATAATGATGAATAATTATTGTTGAAGGAACTTTCATGTGATAAAGCATTAAAAAGTATATCAACAGCTGCTGCCAGGCAGTTCTCTGAGGCTTTCTGCACAGATTTCTACAAAGCAACTGTTAAAAAAAAGTCTTTGTGTTCTGGTTGTGTTTTGCTTTGGGGAGCTGATGTGGTCCCATAGCCCAGCAGCCACGTGCCTGGTTCTTAGAGATGTTTTGCAGCCAAAATGATTCCGTGATTCCAAGATCACATAACTCAACCATTATCTAACTTTACCAAGTGTGGTAAACTAAACAGTTTTCCTTAGTACCACATCTCTGCATCCTTCAAGCACCTCCAGGAATGGTGATCCAACCACCTCTCTGGGTGGCCTATGTCAGTGTTTGAGAACCCCTCCAGTGCAGAAGTTTCTTGTAACATCCAATCTGGCACAACTTAAGACTATCTAATCTCATCCTATTACTTCTTACTAGGGAGAAGAAACCTACACCCACCTCACTGCAACCTCCTTTCAGGTAGCTGTAGAGAGTGAGGTCTCCTCTCAGCCTTCTTTTCATAGAATGGTAAGGTTGGAAGAGACCTCAAGGATCATCCAGTTCCAACCCCCTGCCATAGGCAGGGACACCTCCCACTAGTACAGGTCACTCAAGGCCTCCTCCAACCTAGCCTTGAACACCTCCAGGGAGGGAGCAGCCACAACCTCCCTGGGCAACCTGTGCCAGTGTCTCACCACCCTCACTGCAAACAACTTCCTCCTAACATCCACTTTCAATCTCCCCTCTGCCACTTCAAACCCATTCCCATTGTCCTGTCATTACAAGACCTTGTCAATAGTCCCTCCCCAGCCTTTCTGTAGCCCCCTTCAGATCCTGGAAGGCTACTCTAAGGTCTCCTGGAAGCCTTCTCTTCTCCAGGCTGCAGAGCCCCAACTCTCTCAGCCTGTCCTCATAGCAGAGCTGCTGCAGCCCTCTGAGCATCTTTGTGGCCTCCTCTGGACCCACTTCAACAGTTCCATGTCCTTCCTGTGCTGGGGTCTCCAGAACTGCACACAGGACTCCAGGTGGGGTCTGATGAGAGCAGAGCAAAGGGACAGAATCCCCTCCCTTGCTCCGCTGCCCACAGTGCTCTTGCTGCAGCCCAGGACTCAGTTTTCTCCAGAATGAACAGCCCCAGCTCAGCTGCTCCCCATCAGATTTGCTCTACAGACCCTTCACCACCTTCTTTGCCTCAGTGTTGTTCTTGTAGTAGAGGTCCCGAAACTGAATGCAGTACTCAAGATGTGACCTCAGCCTAACTAGAGGTGAACAAATCAAATCCCTGGTCCTGCTGGCTGCACTATTTCCTGACACAGGCCAGGATGCTTTTGCCTCCCTTCTCTTCAAGAGTTCTGAAAGATGTTGCCTTTCCCTTTCAAAGTACCCATTTGGCTGGCACTGTCTCCCATGATATTGCTGCTTGCTTCTGGTTGTGAAAATTCATTGTCAAGAAACCTTTAGGAGACTTTGGGCCCTAAGGATGTGGCTCTGAGCAACCTGGTCTAAGTGTGAGGTGTCCCTGCCCACGGCAGGGAGGTTGGAACTAGCAGCTCCTCGGGGTCCTTTCCAACCCTGACAGTTCTATAATTCTAAAACCAGAAAAGTTTTATGGTTTTCCTGTCTCTTCAAGAAACTATGAAGTCTAAGGTACTGGACTTCAGCTGCTGATGACATTGTGTACTCTGTTTTCTGTTGAATGAGATTATCAGCAGGTAATTGTCTGTGCTTCACCAAGTAACTACACTAAGTTGTGTAAGCAAGCCTGTAGGTGGCTGACAACTGCTCAGCTGCATGAACTGAAGCCCATTAGATATGTGACTAGCAAGAATGAGCAAGTTATAGATCCAGTGGCCTTAAATCATGCTGTGATAGTAAATAGATTTGCTTAGGCATTTTTTTTTTCCCCTCTGGGGCCAGTGACAGTGAAATGGAGCCTTTTGCTTGTCCTGGTCTGTGTTTTCATCATACATGACAGCCTTGACAGCTTCCTCAGATGAGCAGAAGTACTGAGGACTGGAATAAGACACATTTGGCCCTTTCTCCAGGTCTGCAGCTAACCTCTGTATTCTCTGTATGTTATAGACACGTTCCTCTGCAACATCTGAGGAGGCAACATTCCTTTGGCATTAAACAAAATCCTCTCTAGTCCCTAGAGCTGCTTCTAAGATTGATAATGCTGCTAAGGCATTTGCTTCCCTGACCACCCTATACTTAGAGAGGACTGCTTCTCAGTAGAGGCTCTGGCAGCTATAACTCAGTTGTTTGTTGGTTCCTTTTAACGCAGCAGAAGGTGTGTTGATCCTGTTGAGTGCTCCAGGGAGTGTGTGCACCCACTCACTGAAATGCCCTAGGCTTGGGTTTTTCTGTTCTGGAGCGTCCCTTTGGTCTGAATGGTGGGGGTGGGATTGCCGTGCTGCTGTGCCTCTGAGCGCTTTAGTGGATCTGGAGGGATGCTTAACTGCTCGTTTGAATCCAGGTCTGCAACATTCTTCGATAATCACTTGGAGCCAAGCTGCCTGGAAGACTTCGGGTCGATTGGCTGCCTGACTGTCCACTACTGCCTGGTGTAAAGCACCGCATAGCACAGGGTCAAATTACAGTTTTCATCCTGGAGGCTCTTAGTTTGCCCCTATCCGTGACCCCTTTTCTGAAGATGCTACATTTCAGATGAATTTTTCTGCTGTAAAAGCAGAGGAGCAGAGATTCTCTGTTGCTTTGTGGAGATGGGGTCAGAAATCTCTTTGTACTCCTCAGTTCAGGCAAAGAAAGACTGATGAGTATCTACAGAATATCAGAAGAGATCTTGGGAGAATAAAAGCCTCTGATACCTTCCTTAGGAAAAGAAAACATCCTAAGGAACAGCAAAACTCACTATTTGGTGTATTATTCTATTTGGTGTCCTTAACTAAGGACATTCTTAGTTAAGTACCTGTGTTTTAAGTGTCCCTTTAGTTTTCTTCATGCTTGTATTGCCAGCACTTGTGCCTTAAGCAGGCACAATAGCTGTGTGGAAGTCTTGAGGATGTGAGTGTGAGATTCAGTGCTTATCCTTGACACATTGAACTTTGTGCAAGTCAGCCACCTTAACTCATGTCCAGGAAAAATATCACACTTGAAAAAATTGTATATCATAGAAGCATAGAATGGTAAGGTTGGAAGGGACCTCAAAGAATCATCCAGTTCCAACCCTCTGCCATAGGCAGGGACACCTCCCACTAGTGCAGGTAGTGTCATTTACTATCACAATAAGAAAAGTAGTGCAAAAGTATTGCTACCCCTAAGGACATAATGATGCATCAATCAGCAGTGGCTGCAGAGCATTATGTTTTGGAGGGATCTGTAAAGTGTTCACTTTACATATCTACATTACAGCAAAATGCATTAGAAGACAGTGATAAAGTGCTGAGAGTTTTCCAGTCTGGGTTTTGGCTTGTTGAAGGTGGAAGGCAGTGTGCAGAGTATGTTTTGTTTTCTTTAAATATAGTTTTATCATTCTTACTTAACTCCTTACCTAATGCAAACCTAAGGCTTGGCATCAGGAAGGAAACCAATCTTAGACCACTTTAACGACTTGAGTGTGTTCTTGCAGCCCAGAGAGCCAACCAGAGCCTGGGCTGCAGAAAGAGCAGCGTGGGCAGCAGGGCAAGGGAAGTGATCCTACCCCTCTGCTCTGCATTACTGAGACCCCACCTGGAGTACTGCATCCAGTTCTGGAGCCCCTGGGACAAGAGGGATGTGGGGGTGCTGGAAGGTGTCCAGAGAAGGGCCACAAGGATGAGCAGAGGGCTGGAGCTGCTCTGCTGTGAGGAGAGACTGAGGCAGTTGGAGCTGTTCAGTCTGGAGAGAAGAAGACTGCCAGGTGATCTTATTGTGGTCTTTAGTATCTGAAGAGGCTACAAGAAAGCTGTGGAGGGACTTTTTAGGCTGTCAGGTAGTGATAGGACTGGAGGGAGTGGAACAAAGCTAGAAATGGGTAGATTCAGACTGGAGGTTAGGAAGAAGTTCTTCACCATGAGGGTGGTGAGAGCCTGGCAGGGGTTGCCCAGGGCGGTGGTGGAAGCCTCATCCCTGGAGGTGTTTAAGGCCAGGCTGGATGAGGCTGTGGGCAGCCTGATCTAGTGTGAGGTGACCCTGCCCATGGCAGGGGGGTTGGAACTGGCTGATCCTTATGGTCCCTTCCAACCCTGACAGATTCTATGATTTCATGACTTCTTTTTTAAACTCTTTTTTTCCCCCCTCGATTTGCAAGGGAAGGCAGGAAACAGAACATGATTCACTTTCTGGGGTCAGTGCAGATGTTGACCAGCACCTTCCCTGTTAGGGCAAGACCTTGACATGCTGACATTTGATGTCTTTGGCTTTCTGCATGTGGCATTAATCAACTTCTTTTAATTTTTGGCTTTCTAATAGAACTGAAAGGTAGCATAACAAGGGGTGAGTAGCATGAAGGATCACTCTGTGATCCTAAATGCTGCCTTTGTTCTGTCTGTCCTTCCTAGTACAACTCTTCACCATAAATAATGTTTCATGTCAAGCACATGCAGCCCCCTGGGTCCTCAACTGGCTCTAATCAGAGCACCTTACAAGCTGGATGCTCATTCACTGTTTAATAAGGAAGCCTTTGGATATTCTGCCCATGGATGACAATAACAAGTTAGTGAGTAGCTGTGAGATTGAATTATAGGAACTCTCACAGAAAAAGGCCAGTTAGCTTCCCTGCAAACTGTTCACTCCTGATTGCTGGCTGATTATACATTCTCTGACAAGTATGTGTTTGCTCACTCTCCTCTGTGAGGCATCTGCTCTTAAAATATGCACTCTGCCTTTTGTGCAGCTATAGCTTTTAGCATCCTCTAATAAAGTGTTTGCCTTGTGAGTAAAAAATAAATCAAATTTTCTTTCCCCCCCCTTATTTTTTTCCCTAATACCACTACTGTTGTTACAGCTCCTGATGTTTGCAATACTTGAATGCATGTTTGATTTTTTTTTGTGGCTCTGATTTCTTTTCATGTTCGTTGTCATAAACTGAAAATGGAAGTGGTTACAAGAACCTACCAAGCAGAAAACTCTGGGGCCAGTCTATGCTGGTGTGATGTGGAAAGAAAATCAGGCACTGGAAAGACCCAAGCCACTGCTCCTTGGGCAAAGGTGAATGGCAGGAAGTTGTTTTGGGCTTGGGATGGATATTCCTCGAAGTTTCCCTTCTAGGTGGAGCTTCACAGAGAGATTCACCTTTACCAGTGAGGAGTTATCTCTGCTCACAGCACAGAAACCTGGAAATGTGCATATCAGGGAAAGCAGGGGGAACACCTGGTCCTGGTGGTATCTCCAGACAGTAGTCAGTAAAATTTGCTTCAGACTAAGCTGTTTAAATGTTTAAACTCTGCTATGTAAAACAGTGAAGTGATTTTCTTGGCAGGAGAGAGTGGAGTTTGACAAAATCCAACATGTTTTGATCTTGATATGTATAAGTTTGACTCTTCTTTTTTGCTCTAGAGAATGCCTTGTTGCTTGAAATACTTTGACTAAATACTAGTTGTTATGAATTTTTTATTCCATGCAGCGTTCCCTTTCTGCATTCTGACAGCAGTAAGCAATGATGCCTGGTTGATTTGGCATGGAAAGAAACAAAGAGCTCTGAAAGTGTGCCCTCTCTGCCCCCCTCTCTGCACCCTAAATCGTCCTATCAATTTGATTTTTCTCATCTCTGGAAATCTTCCTATCTTTCTTTCCTTTATCTTTACCTAGTGCACTCATCTCCTTTCTGAAACAGGCTTTGCAAACTATATGCAGTCACCAGGGCCGGCAAGAAAGATTTAATATCAGTGTTAATACTCAGTGTTAGCTCACATTCCATTTTTACAGGCAGACATCATGCTTTGTTCTCACTGCTGTGCTGTGTTGACAACACGGTCTTGTTTAACTGCCCACTGAGATGCTATAGACCTTGAGTGGTTGCAGGTGACAGAAGAATCACATGTAAGCAATCCAAACTGGATTTGCCTTGTGTTGTCAGTCTGGCTTCTTAAAGCACAGATTTTTGTCTCCTACCATGCTCTGGCTGCTTGCTGCTCTTTAGAAGAGTCCTCCCTATCACCTGTGTATGAAGCTGAATATCTCTCTGCACATCACAAGCTTTACTACCTTCTTAATGCAGCCAGATGGTTTTAATCCCTGATCCAGTCTAGCCTGGTGCACTATAAAGTTGTTTTGTTTGTATCCTACCTGCAGAGAGGTTTCCAGATTCTTTTATAAAACTAAATAAAATCCCTGGCAACATTCAAAGCCAGGTTGAGTAGGACTCTGAGCAACCTGATCTAGTTGACGTCCTTGCTTACCTCGAGGGGGTTGGCTGGTGACCTTCCAACTCAAATCATTCTCTGATATTTTGTGCCATGGGCTCATTTGTCAAAGAATTGGGTCAGAACCTTAAAACAAACAAACAACCACCACCAACAACAACAAAACCCCCCAAAAAACAACAAAAAAAAACCCCTAAGCAAGTATTGGGGCTAAGTTTAGTTCAATTTTT
This sequence comes from Semnornis frantzii, assembly GCA_013399775.1. NCBI lineage: Eukaryota > Metazoa > Chordata > Aves > Piciformes > Ramphastidae > Semnornis > Semnornis frantzii. The sequence goes on along the minus strand of VWYK01018786.1, from coordinate 1,165 downwards.
GCTTTCTCCTTAGAGTCCTCCCTATCATCTGTGTATGGAGCTGAATATCTCTGTGCACATCACAAGCTTTACTACCTTCTTAATGCAGCCAGATGGTTTTGATCCCTGATCCAGTCTAGCCTGGTGCACTGTAAAGTTTTTTGTTTGCATCCTACCTGGAGAGAGATGTTTCCAGATTCTTACTTTTATAAAACTAAATAAGATCCCTGGCAACATTTAAAGCCAGGTTGGGTAGGACTCTGAGCAACCTGATCTAGTTGAAGGTGTCCTTGCTTACCTCGAGGGGGTTGGCTGGTGACCTTCCAACTCAAATCATTCTCTGATATTTTGTGCCATGGGTTCATTTGTCAAATGGGCCAGAACCTGAAAGAAAAATAAATGAACTAAGCAAATATTTGGGCTAAGTTTAGTTTAATTTCTGCTTTCCAAGTTTTGGGTTGGCTTTCCAATTCAAGTGTTGTAAGTAGTGAAGGGAAGAAGATTACTCAGAGGTTGAGATAGTGATTTATCTGCAGAGAGCTCCTTTTCTTTCCCACAAATGTTAATGCAAAAGAAGGCTAAATATCAGAGAAAAACAGATGTACATCAGGCAAAAATATAAAATCTGTGGAAAATGATGACAAATTATAGAGATTGCATCCTGCCCTATCCTGCTTCTCAAGGGAATGTAGGGACACAGATTTAACTTA
>VWYK01018785.1:2867-20498 GCA_013399775.1 Semnornis frantzii | reverse complement strand
TTTTTTTTTTTGCTGCGTGTGTGAAACTCAGAAGAGGATAGTGAGTACTTGTGAAAATAAGTTAGAGCGCCCTTGCCAGGGTAATCATATTTCAGTTCATGACTAATAAACATTACAAAGATAGTTGGATAGAATAGAGTCAGGGTGATGAAGAGTGACTAGGACTTGGAGGCAGAAGGGGCTGACAGTTTTAAAATAACTGTTTAAATAATTGTAATGGAAACTTAGTACCCTGACTTGAAATACAAACGTTGTGTGCTGCAAGAAGTAAGAGCAGAGGGAAAACAAAGCTGGGCCTCAGCTAGCCAAAAACACCTAATACAATCAGGCTAGAAAGCCAAGTTTGTGGCTACATGGGGACTGGAAACCATGAACTAGCTGAAGTGGGTAGCTTTCAGTCTCACTGTCAGCTACGACATGATTACAAGTTAGTCCAGGGCTAATCTGGTGTTAATTAAAGCATAATTCAGATGCTAGCTTATCAGATGTTTTGCGTTTATACTTCATACTCCCAAGGCATTCAGAGAAGGCGTTATGTGCCTCTGTAGTAAATAATCCAAAGCAGAAGAGCAAAAAATGTGGTGCTGTTACCAGCAAATCTAAAAGGAAGCTTTTGAATACAGGAAAATCTTTCCCTATTTGCTTTGAACATTGATGTCATAGCTGAGTGGATTAGTATGTATGTTAATAAGGCAGACAGACTGTTAATTATGGAAATGCAAGGCATTGGCTACAGCCCTTGCACGTAGCTCTAAATTTCTGAAAATACACTTATAGTCTATCCCATGAAAAGTGAAAATTCTCTACCAAAGCTGTGTGCCTCCAGGATGGACTTTAATAGCAGAAAAAAAGAGGAGTTCTTTGTGTCAAAAACAGTATTCCCACAGAATTTCATCACATGCCTGTGTCACTTACATATAAAACTCACAAAGTAAGTAATTCTTTACCACCGCCTCCTCCCACTTCATACAAAGTCTTTGACCATGCTGCAGTTAAGCTACAATTTCTGTTTTGCAGGCTTGAAATCACTTACCTAAAAGATCTTGTTCCTGCAGGACTAAAATAAAGGCCAGTGTCCAAAGGCAAAACATGGTTTCAGCCTCTCCAAGCTGTGCTGTAGTCCTAGTGGAGAACCCCACAGCCTCCCTCCCCAGTTCACATCAACTACTCTGTCCAGCCGTTCGTGCTGAGGCTTAGCCAGAGCAAGGAGGAAATATGCCCAGGCTGAGCCAAGAATCTTGAGCTGTTCTCTTCTGTTTCCCTCCTTAAAAAAAACACAGCCTTCCAGCTCCACGCAAAGCCCAGTTACCCAGGCAAGCTGGCAATGGTCCAAGCTCCCCAAAGTTTTGGTTTTTTTTTTTACCCTTCTATTTATTTACACAGTCTGCAAGTGGAATGTGCCAAAGAACTTTGGATCCTGTAAATAGAGCAAGTAAGGAAAGGAGAAAGAAGGAGGAAGGTATGCTGGATGTTTCTTCCCATCTAGAATCTCATCCAGGATGGGGAAAACAGGAACACTGGAAAACACAATATCTTTAGTTGTTGTGAACTTCCAGGGCTTTTCCCATTATTTGTCATTTTGAAGGCTGCAGAAACATGCTTTTGGGCAATACGAAGTGTGGCAGTATTGCAGCAGTGGCAGCCATCTGTGATGTTTTGTGTTTGGACAGTATTGTAGGAGCTCCTGAGGGGCCACCTGAGCTCTTTTCAGTTTGGCAGGTTTTAGAAACAGGTTAGATTTGGTAATGTCATGTGCAAAGATGGTGCTGTTGATGGTATTCTGATCATGTGTGTGATTTTTAGCAGGATCTTACTTGAATGTTAATTATTTGTCCCAAGGGTTCATTGGTGCTGAATGGGTAAGCATCAGACTCTGACCCTACTAAACTTGTGTTTAAAGACATGAGGAAACTCCTTCCTGGTCTTGTTCCTCATGTTTCTTTTGAGTTACTTTTTTCCCAAACTGCGTCAAGGAAAATATGAAAGACCATTAAGGTGTGCTACTTAATCCTAAAGGCTGTTTGTCTGTCCTGTGTTAAAAACACAATCACAGAATGGTAGGAGGTGGAAGGGATCTCTGGGGATAATTTAGTCCAACTCCTCTGCTAAAGTAGGTTCACCTGGATTAAGTGGCACAGGATCATGTCCAGGCAAGTTTTGAAAGTCTTCAAAGAAGGCGAATGCTCTGCATCTCTGGGCAGCCTGTTCTAGTGCTCTATTACCCTCAAAGTGAAGAAGATTTTCTTTATATTCAGGTGAAGCTTCTTGTGTTCTAATCTGTACCTGTTGCTCTTTGTCCTAAACTAACACTGAGAATTAAAACATGAAAACTAGAATAGGTTTCCTTAGTCTTTACCACCTGTCTAGAAGTAAAAAAAAAATCAAGTTATTTGAATAATATACCTGAAAGTGAGCCTGTATGGATGTTGTCAAAGAGGGGTGTGGTAGGCTCTGATACTTGGTGTGAGGGATAATCTGGGTGTTATCTGTGCTTTGGAGAGAGGAGACTGAGGAGGCAGAAGAGTGGCAGTTTGGGCTACCGTTTTCTAAATGTGTTTGTCTCTTCTTGAGTGAAATCATTGAATGCATTCTCTGCCTTGCAAAGGGAACCTGTCTGTGGATGCTTTTCTGCATGCTTTCTGCCATCCTCTAGACCATGCTATTAAAAAGCAAAGCGCATTCATTGAATCAATTTTCCCTTTGATACACTGTGAAAAAAATGACACCATTTCCATTCCAGACCACTTCTGCTGAGGTCATTCATGCCCTTTACAGCACATTTTGTCAAGGTTCCTCCCGAATTGCTCTCAGGCTCCTGGAACAGTGCGGTCCCTTGAAGGCTCCTGCTTTTTATTTTCACATATTGTGTCGTATTTGACCATAGCAAGGTGCTGGTCTGACAGCCATAAGGAACTAAACAAAGTAGTGAGGATTTGCTCTAGTATCATACTCCAGGGGTTGTTTCTGTAATGAGAGAGGAGTTTCCTCGGCTTCAGGGAAATGGAGCCAGAAAGAATATCTCTGCCGAGATTCTGATTTTCAGTAGGACTACTTGTCCTGAGAATTTTCATGATCTTGGTTAGTTACCTGAAGTGACTTCTGTTATTTATAAATACTCAAAATGAAGTTACGGATGAAGACAACTTAGCCAGCAACATGAAGTATAAAATATCCCGGGTATGTGACAGAAATCACTATATTGCAAAAATAATTTTTTCACAGAAGTTTTGAAAGCATCAGAAAGAATATGACACAAACCTGCTTGTCTTCTGAAGAGTTAGTAACTGATTACCATCAGAGAAAGCATTCTTCAGCACATTAGTCTTGGAATTGTCAATATATGAGAATATAATGAGATCGTGTGATGTAAAGTTTACACAGAATCCAGCTGTTGAGATGTTCCCAAGATACCAGCAGCCAAAAAAAGCATACCAATGAGCAGGGATGTGAATTTTTGCCAGCAGGCAGTCTGGTGGAAGGAAGAGAAAACATAAAGATTAAGTCTGTTTTGGGAGTGGGTTGGAGTTTTTTTGTACAGTGTTGTTGTATCTCTTTCTTGGACTAGCCAAATGCTTGGCAAAAGCAGTAAGTAAGTGCACAGTGGCCCCAGTGAGTAGACAGGGAGAAAGAACAGAATAAACATAGGGTGTGTGTGGGCAGAGGACATATGTGCCATGTGAAAAAGTTCATGCTTACTGGCATAAAAAGTTGCAGTATGGGTTGACAGAGGATATAGTTGAGCAGACTTGGCAAAAATTGTAGTGTGCTGTACTGCAGTCCCTTGAGACATGAAAGAGAGAAAATTCAGTAGACTTTATTTCAGGGAACAAAAATATGGTAGAAATCCCATCCTTGTAGGGAGAGGAAAGCACCATACACTGGAGGGAAGGAAATTAAATATAATAAGCTCTGTTCTAGATTTAACATTGACGGATGATGAAATCAGTTCGATTCATGTGTCCTGCCTACCAATTCCTGGGAGATTTGTGTCCATTAAATACTGCAGAGATTCATTAGGCTCTCATAAGAAACAGAGTATCTGTTAGGTGCTCATGACCAGAAGAGCAGAAGACCAGAAGACTACATGGAGATCGTGGAACACCTTGTGTAAAATGAGGCTTGGTTCATGATCATTTTTTGAGGAGGCCATTTACTTTCACTCTTTTCATTTAACCACTTTCTGGCTGCTGGGTCGAAACAGCAGTTGGAGGATTTTACCTGAAGCGGTTTATTTCCACCACAGCAACTCTGCAGCTTGTGGACTGCTTCTGAGGAAAACAGAAGCTTGCTCTGCCACCAGTATATCTGTTTGAGAAGTGACCGTTTCACCAGCACGAAGCAGATATTGCCATCTAAAAATTTTGATAGTAATGACTTTTTGCACGAGATCCCTGACAGTCTCCAGTGAGCTTCCATGTCTCTCTTGTTCATGAGGCAACTTCAGCTGGAGTTACAGGTCTTGTGGGTGACGACCTTCAATGTGTGAATATCTTCAGGTTTTGTGCCAGTACAGTCCCCTCTCCAGTCTGTTATATACCAGCTTGTACTACTTGTACTAGTATTGATTATCTTGATTTGCAAGGAACGTCAAAAAGTATGAAGTTCTGCTCCTGTAATCATAGAATCATAGAATAGTAAGGTTGGAAGGGACATCAAGGATCATCTAATTCCAACCCCCTGTCAGAGGCAGGGACACCTCCCACTAGTACAGGTTACTCAAGGCCTCATCCAACCTGGCTTGAACACCTCCAGGGAGGGAGCAGCCACAACCTCCCTGGGCAACCTGTCCCACTGTTTCACCACCCTCACTGTCAAGAACTTCCTCCTAACATCCAGTCTAAATGTCCCCTCTGCCAGTTTAAACCCATTGCCCCTTGTCCTGTCATTGCAAGACCTTGTAAATAGTCTCTCCCCAGCCTTCCCATAGGCCCCCTTCAGATACTGGAAGGCTACTATAATAAAAGTATAATCTTAGATAATGTTTTTTTAAATATATATATATAAGGTTGATACCTCAACCACATGGTATGAGCTGCTGTCAAGATTGTCTCTGTAATTGTACCCTCCCTGAAGAAATTAACAAGCACATGTGTCATAGAGCAGACAGTTCTCATCCAGCCTTCTGCAAAACAATACATTCTGTACTACGCCTAAAGCCAACAATGAGTCAGCTACAGGAATTGACTCTCTTGTGTCATCTCAGTGCCAACACACTGGACTGGATTCTGTTTGACAGCATTAGGTAAGCATCCAGTGGCTTCAGGCTGTTTTGCATCTGTGGCTTCAGCTTCCTGAGCAATCACCTGCAAGGAAACTGAATCAGAAAGCTGAAGAAAAAGATAGATCACATGGGATATTAGTGAATAATGTTGCTTGTTTTATATTTTTAACCAGTTGTTAGATCCTTTTATTTGACAGATTTCATGCATTTTTATGAAGCCTACCAATGCTTCAGAAACACCAAAGAAATTTGGCATATGGTGTGTGCCTGTCCAGTTTAGAGAAAGGAAAGTCGTCCTCAGAAAGACAGATTAACTATATTCCCAGCTAATTTAGTCACTTAGGAATGACTCGTGTGTCTTGTATTGCACACACAGTAATCCGATATGCGTTACATTTTCTATTACAGAAGGCTCCATCCCTTTGCTGTTGTAACTTTACATCCACCCACTTGAGTCACACAAAAATGTGAAACAGATTTGTGAGTCCATGACAGATGATATTCTAGACAGTAATACTCATAGAAGTACCTGAACATTCTCAAATTACAATTACTCAGCTATTGTCTGTAGCAGAACGATACTGTGAACCACTCTAATTAAATAAGAAGATTACTCGAAACTGGACCAACATTTTTATTCTGTGAAGGAGCAGCTAAGATCTGAGAAGTTACTACCTTTCTGAACACGAGTCATGACAAGCAGCAGTAAAGCAGAGATGTGAACTTTTCTCCGCTAGGCAATGCATCAGCCATATATATGAAGCCTTTGAACATAGATGATGTTTACCATGTGAGGTGGAGGTATCTAATGAAGCAGAAGAACAGCTGGAAATAAATCTAATTTCTGATTACTAGTCAGCTTATTCTTCTTCCCTCTTAATTACCACAATGTCACAGATGAATGCAAGGGAAAGAGTGACTTGCCAGAGACACAGGCCAAGATAATCACTCCACTGCTGTTCCTCTGAAAATTCACAGTACATATATTATTTTACAGCCAATACAGTAAAAAATCCAGGTTAAGACTCATTTTAAAATACATGTGTTGGAGTCAATAGAATATATAGCAGGTTGGCAGTAATTCCTCTATTATTACAGATCACTCACATATTTAGCTGCATTTTTTTCTTCAAGTGTGCTTCTGACATATGCTTCTAGGCAGAGACTGAGCACGAATGTGAATTTTTTTTTCCATCCTGCTGTCTGTGTAGTTAATCACTTCGTGGATCCTGACAAGCAAGATTCCCAAGCAGCACAGCTAGACATTATTGTATGGTACTGGCTTCTCACCTCTTTAATTCCAACTGCAAAACTGCATTAAGACAACTTAAATATTTTCATAATGCCACTACTTAATAGGAGAATTTGTGGTGGTTGCCATAGGGAAATTGTGTAATCATGAATGAGAAGAAAGTGCCCGTAACAAAAGTCCATTAAAAGTTGATCTGACACATGAGAATTTTTGTGGGAGTATGAGCATATTAGTAGATTAACAAATAAGCTTGCATCGCATGCTCCAGAGGCAAGGCATCAAATTCACATTGTTAGAAAAACAGATATGCACTCTGGATTCTTGTCCTCCACCCCTTGTTCTGAATTGTTCTCTAATGAGATCCTTAAAGTATGATCAGTTCTGTATGTGCTTGGTGTGGAGGCTGATGGTGGCTAAACATGCTATTTCTTTGCTGCATCTTCATGGATATTTTAGATGTTATGGATGAAACAAGAGCAAAAATTACCACCTGAAACAAAGTCCTTGCAGGAAATCAGGATAGCATGGATGCTGTTTCTAATGTCAGATTTTAGGACATCCTACTTTGGTTTAAGAGACCAGCTGGGTCCAAGTATATTAAAATATCTGCTACAATACTTTTTTTCAGATATAATGCAATGCTTTAAATAGTCTCTCTCAACTGTTGTTTAATTCAGACCCACCAGTGGAACCCATTATAAGAATAACAAAAAATTATTTCTTCATTCAGATGTTTATCTGTGTCATTTTGTGGGGGATTTTTCTGGAAGTGTTTTATGTTTTTTCCTTCTTGGATACTTTTAATCATCTGCACAATAATGAAGTGGCAATTTTCTGTTTCACCATGGCAACTATCTCAGGTATTTTCTAATAACGTCGAGAAAAGAGGAAATAGAAGATTAGAGGATAAAAAACATGGAAGGGAAATGGAAGGCTAACTGCATGTGTTCAAGGAACAAGAAGCAGCAAAAGTGAGGAGAGAGAAATTATATGACTTGTCAGGACACCATACAGAATTGTAATCTCTTTAAATTATTGTTAGGAAAATGAATTAGAAGAAGCTGATAGGAAGACACCCTGTGGTTTGAATTTAGAAGAGATTACACCAGTCCAAAGTACAGAAATGTTATTCCACTGGTATTAGATACTAAGACCAGGAAAGAATAGCTGAGGGGTACTTGACTATACAACCTTGATGGAGTCAGTGAAGGGAGAGTGTAGGACTGGAAAGAGATGAGGTCAGGAGTGTAGCCCAGCAGAAGGGCAGAGGAGGTGCTGGCTAATGTGAATAAACATTAGCTGACAGGCAGCGAACTGCCTCATGGGTGGCTGATGATTTGATCTATTTCTGTCCGAAGGGCCACCAGGTTACTTCAGGAACCACTCCATCTCTCACTCCTTGTCTTTGGATCAGACGATTCCTTCATTTTCCTCTGCCCAAAGTGGCATCAGCAAAGCTGAGGGGCCAGGCTGTGTACAACCCAGGTGAGCTGATCTCCGGCACAGCATGAACTGCAACCGAGAGTTCAATGTTTAAATTAGACACAGCAGGAGGCAAGGGAAGAGGATTTAGATCAGTGTTAGTCTAGGTCAAAGTAATAGACTCCAAACTGTTACGTACTTGACCTTGAGCTTGCTTAGGTTGGTGGGGAGGCAGAAGAGTTCACATACATACTGATGCAAAGAGGGGCTGATGTATGGCACCCCAGCAAAACATTTATTTATTTCAGCAGAAACTGTCACCTGTTCATCACTGCTGTTGGATATCTAAGCAGTGATGTCTCAAGCATCTTTCAGAAGCTTTTTGAGCTTCTGAAAGCATCATGTAGTAGTTAATCTATAGACTGCAGAAAAGCAGAGTCCCTTTGAGTAAGTCTGTGTTTCAGCTCACATCTGCTTTTCATTTGAATGCTTGGTGTATTGTGTTAGTGGAAAGGTAATTATTGTAGTAGTAATTTGAGATTATAGAGCGCTGCTCGGATATTCTAATGCCATCTGAAATAGCAGAAGGTGAAGCTGTTGATCACGGTTTCTGTGCTCTGTGCAGACAAACTAATGCATCTCTTCAGGGATTTACTGGATGGGCTTCAGCCAGTGCACCTTTCCTTTAACCTGAACACAGCCTTGTGACCAGTGCTTCAGACCCAGAAGATCAAAAAGCCTCGAGTCAGTGATAACATAAGATATCTCACATTGGCCAATGATATCTGCATGCAGTCTTTGCTAGTTTGAAATCGCAATGCTATTCTACTGCCTCTGCATGTATTAAAAATGCTATTCTGCAATTGGAAATTGAGATAAGGAGGATAAATAATCATAAAATAGTTGTGTTTGGAAGATATCTTCAAAGGTTTTCTAGTCGACTGAGCTAAATATCCCAAATAGCAACACAAAATGTTTTGCTAATTCTTATCAGTTATTTAGTCTCAATAGTAGAGAGCATGCTTTTTTGTTGTTGTTGTTTGTTTATGTGTGCGTGTGTGCATGACAGCAAAGCACAAACTCTGTGATGGAGTTCCCAGTTTTTTGCTCAGCTGTTGAAATGTGTTGGTTCAGAATCTTACCTCTGATGGATATGAATAATATTCTGGAGAGATAATTTTGGTACCTCTAATGTAGAGTTTTGCTTTTTGTCTTGAGAAATATCCCATCCTTTCTTCAAAATGTTTGCCAAATCCAGTCTGTCCTGCACAGTTTACAAAAAACACACTCCTGTGCCAGTAGGTGTGCTCTTTGAATAGACGTCTGACCTCTCGGCTACTACAGAACACAGCTTGAGGAAGCTAGATTTGTTTCAATTGATTTCAACCTACCTTATGAGTCTTTCCTCAGCTCCCTAGAAATAACAAACAGGAGCAGGATATTTCACTACCATGGGTTAGCAGCTATCTGACATAGAAATACTGAGGGATGAAACTCTGGTCTGCTTTATAAATAATGATTTATGCAGAAACTGAGATGGAAGTGTAATTAATATGCTAAATTGGAAGGAACCGTGAAGCTTTTTGATGGCTATTCTTTCTCTCTTATTTACTTAAATTCATAATTATTTTTGAATTGTCTATATTTATCTATCCATACTGATTATTATAGTGGTCTGACCACCACATTTGCATCAAGACATTCAATAATCCTAAATGATCATTTTGGTTTTCTGTGTTGTGCTCTCTGAATAACTTTTATTGTTTCTCTTGGCTTAACTGCAGACTGTCTCCACCCTCTTTCCTTCTGCAACTGATCACATTCTGCAAAGAATTCTCTGCTTTGGATAGAGTATCACTTCCCACCCATGCTGTTTTCACTGAGGTCAGAAGTATTATTAATTTTATTCAGTGTGGGGAAAAACTTTGTCAAATTCTTCAAAACCTCTTCAAGACTGTAATTCAATGGATTCTTTATTCAGGGTGGTAATAGCTACTACCCTCAGTGCTATCCAAACTGAAGTTTCTCTGGTTACAAAAGAATGAAGCACTGTTTTCCATTTTCATGGCAAAATAGTCCTATTTTATTTTTAGAATGGGGAAAAAGAAGCATAACCTTCTTAAGAAGGTTTTCTGTAAAAAGAAGCAGCTATTGCTTTTCCCCATTAATGGCTTCTGTTGCAGGGACTGAAGAAGGCAGGCAGGCAGGCAGATACAAACCAGTGAGAGTAAAACTTATTCAGAGACTTGGATTTTCCATTTCTTTCCATTAATTAGTCCGGTACATGAGCACTGAACTCAAATTCTGTCTGTTGATTAAAGTGTTGAGGTATTTTTAGACTCAAAATTATTTAAGTACAGGATAATAATGCTGTATGATGATGTGTAAAGGGTGAGTGCCAAGAGGATAGAGCCAGGCTCTCCTTGGTGATGCCCAATGACAGGACAAGGGTCAATGGATGGAAGTTGAAGCATAGGAAGTTACACGGAAACATGAGGAAAATTTTTTTCACTGCGAGAGTGACAGAACTGGAACAGGCTGCCATGGAGGGTTATGGAGTCTCCTTCTCTGGAGATATTCAAAAGCCACCTAGATGCATTCCTGTGTGGTCTGCTCTAGGTGATGCTGCTCCAGCTGGGGGGATTATACTAGATGATCTTTTGAGGTCCGTTCCAGCCCTTAACATTCTGTGATTCTGTGCTGGGTTTCATTTCACCATAAAAGTAATGCAATTATGTCTTACCTATCCCCTCCCTCCACAGCCCATATAAAAGAGAAAGACCAAAGATGAAAGGTAGGTTTTCTTTCCCACAGTAGTTCTGGTGTTTTTTGCAGTGTGGCGAACAGATTTAGAAATGGTTAGACTGAATTATTCCAGGTCATCATTGCCCTTAACAAGAAAAAGAAAAAGAAAAGAAAAAGAAAGAAAAAAAAAAGAAAAGAGGAAGTTATATAATCAGTCTGCAAATAGGATATAGCTCAGATCAAATGAATGCAAAAGGCACAGAAAAGCCAACTCTGTCCTGTTCCACGACAGCTACATTTTTGCTCGCATGTGCATAAAATGTGCACTTAAATTAATTCCCAGAGGTAATGTGAGACCACCCCTTAGAATGTCATTTTTGGGCGTATTGCCTTCTGCCACAGAGTTCTGATTCTTGGACAGCAGCAACAGATATGCCAACTCCTGATAATAATTGCTTTAGTAGAGGCAAAGGAAATAAATGGGAATTTCCTGGAGAAGTATATTAGAAGTGAGAGATTAGATTAATTTACCAGATGAAGATGGTTATATCCAAATATCCTTTTTCTCCAAGGTTTGCTTGCTTAGGAGTGTTTTCTCTACTTTTCTCTTTAAACAGCTTGGTCAGTTTGCTCGCATTTTTTAATCAAATGATCCCAAAACTCCTTTTGCTGGTTTTCTATGGTCTACAAGCACTGATCACAGATCAGGGTCTCATTTTGTGAGGAACTGAATACACAGCAAGACTAGAGCACTTTGGTCCGGACTCCTATACACATCTGAAAGTAGGCAGTGTGATTTTTTTCACTACTTCTAAGTTTCGTTTTCCTGCCCACCATTCCACTTGAGATATGTTAAAAATAAAAGCAGTAATCCCACTTCCCATTTCTCTGTGCTTCAAGGCACCAGTAAAGCTGGCCTGAACTTCAGTCTGGCTGAAAACTGCAGCTGCTGGCAGCAGCCAAAGGGTAGCAGCATGCTACTGGGTTGTGGCCACCTGTAGCATGTGCCACCACCACCTGCACAGCCGCTGCCTGGGAGGAGAATGATAAAAGGGTTTTGAGTGGGACAGACAGGTCAAAGTGATGAACCTAGAGCTTCATCTCTGCTGATGAAGTTAGGGGATTTATCTGCCATGCCAGTGTAGGGAAGGCTCCACCAAAGACATCTCAGATATTCCTGCGATCCCAAAAGACTATTTGATCATTTATCTCCTTATATATTTCTCACAGTACTCTGTGGGGAGGGTTAAGTCATAGCTTGAGTTAGATTTTGCATTGTGCCTCTTCTCTGTCTTAGAGGTTACAATTTTGTATGCTGTCAGCAGAAACTAGAGAGTTTTAAGGGACCACAGATACCTAGAAAGAGACCCTGAGCAACCTGGAGCCTGCATCCATCAGGGCTGTGTTCCAGAGGATGGGGACTACAGAGAGACCTGCTCCCATCCCCACTGCACAGTCATCCTGCATTCTGGAAATGTAGCCTTTGGTAATGTTCTCTCAGGGCAATGAAGAACAGATTGAGATGTTACTTTTTTTTTTTTTTTAATATCTATTGCTGCCTTTTCCCTAGATGATCTCTTCTATCTGTATGATCTGGATAGCTCTGATTTTCTGCTACAATGACTTGTGCCAAGACGAGATCCTAACAATGTAATCAGTCACAAAGACCTACGTCCCCAGATGCGGCCTCCAAGGATCTCTGCAGATGACTCAACCACCACAAAACAGGTATCTCTCTCTTGCTGACTCTGCCTGCCTAAGTTCATGCCATTACACTGCAGGCCTTATAGCAGCCCTAGGTCATGTGCCACAGCTAAGCAGTATGCAACTTAAGCTTCAAGTGTCCAGCTAACAGAGTGTCACCCAAGCATAATCCAGGCCCTGACTGAAATTGACAAGGACAGGTTGGCCTCTGAAATGATCTCTTTAAATAGCAGCAGACGTCTCTCTGAAAGACACTTCCCTCCCCCAGCCAGCGCTGGAGAGCTGCTTACAGCACATCACCTGCTATTTCCCACCCAGGCATTGCAGGGCTGACACTTCTCACAGGCAAGTGTCTCCCCGGCCCACAGTCTCCCAGTTTTACTTTACCCCAGGAATTACAATGAATTTTGCAGCACAGTTTCTCTACTCTAGGGTGTTAAAAAACAGAAGTCCCAGGGACCGCTCCAGGGAAGATGAAGACTACGATCCTTTCTGGCAAAGGTTGGAGCATGTTGCTGTCTGACTTAGAGCTAGAGCTCTCCTTTCTCCTCTTCAGGGGTCATGGTCAGCCTTTGGGGTCTACCCAGAGACAGGCCTATGGACATGACAACCCCTGGACCCCTCCTGCCTTCTTATGGTGTCATAGTTGGAGTTTTGCTTCGCCTCATTGTTTATTTAGTCACTGTGCTGTATAGGTAATACTTTCTCTTTCCTTTCCTTATTTTCTTCAAATAAAAGAGAATTGTTGTTTGTAATTCTCCAACATCTCCCAGGGTTCTGTGGGGATGAGTTACTCTACAAGCAGTGGAGATTTTAATGTGTTAAACCTGTGGAGTTCAACTTTTTTATTTCTTCATGAGTGTTGTATTAGAAATAACTCTAGACAGACTGATGGACTGCTGAAAATTTATCTTAGGATAGCCTGTATCAGATCCTGTTATCACAAGTGTTCTGTGGTTGTCTTTGTTTTGGTGCTTATGGTCATCTTGAATTCTTGTTTGCAAGCTCGAATGGTGCAATGGAATTTAGGGTATGTCTAGTGCCTTTGTGTAACACCAGCTGCAGGGGGGTGTACCCATATGTCATGGTTGTGTTTTTACAGCTTCACTTTTAACCTTTTCCATAGTTACTTTCTTCCCCATATTTATTATCTGGACACTGCTATGAAGATCACAGTTTGGTATTACCAGATGTTGTATAATTCAGGGACAGTTCTCATTCTTGTATCATGCCAGTAGTCACAAATGTTGGTAATATTTAAAGCATGATTCTTTTCAGTAGGCTTAATGCTCTTAATAAATTTTCATGGAACGCCAAAGAGGAAGACAAGGTTCCAGTTCTGAACTGAAAAAATGGCTTCCCCAAAGTCACACATGATGCAGTGTGTTCTGCACTGAACTGAGAACCTTACCCCAGTACCAAGAACCACTCTTTCTTCTAGTTTGGGTCACACTATTCATTCTCTATTTCAAGTGAAGTATGGAGATGCATTAATCACTAGAGAACCCCTCAACTCAGAATACATTTAACTTAAAGAGGGAAAAAAAATTAATTACTTGGAGGCTTTTAAGTATCTGATAGTGATAATTTGACATTCACAGTTGTGAATGTCCTATAAGAACTGCTTTGAAGAATGGGTCTATCTGAAGGGCACTCGGAAGGTGTTGAAGCAGAGGTAGCCAAGGAGGATAACCTTCTGAGTTCTTGCTTTCAGATTACTTTTTGTCGTGTTATCTGTTTAGCATCTGACACTCAGTTGCCATTGCCAGCAGTAAGCGATGATATTTCCGTCATGTGTACAAAAGTCTGGTAATGGATTATGACCAGAGATGGAGGCAGATATAGCACTAGGCTCAGGCTCTGGTAAATCTGACTTACTGAAAGTAAGGAGGTGTTTTATCAGAAGTGATAATGCAGCTTGATTGTTCCCTGCCTGAGCTTTCTTTGCATTTGTTGTTGATGTATCATCACACGGTTTTATCAGAGTCACATACGGTGAGCAGAGTTATAAATGCCTGCTCAATCTCAGGTTATTATGTACCTATCTATGCTGGGTGCTCACAGTGCATACATACCTTAACATCTGTGTCATGAAGGCTAGTAACTAAGCCCTGATCTCTTTGTCTTTAAGACACTCTGATAAGCAGTCCTGCTACGAACTTCCTGTGGGAGTCACTCGATCTGTCTGTGGCCCAGTTTCTCTCAATAAAGTTGAGCTAATATTTACCAAATTTCTGTTTAGGGGAAGATGTTGTTGATTCCCACATGATTTAGGAACAATCACTATGCATAGTGTTTGGATATGTTGACGTCAGAGATGCATTTTAAATTTCTTTTCTGCAATTGCTACTAGCTGGGAGTCTCAAAGGAATGTTTCTAAGAATTAGTGCTGTACAGAAGAACGGTAATTTGTGATAGTAATGCCTGAGTGCATTACTGTCTTTGAGCTTTTTTAACTGCATTGTCAAAGAGAGATCTGGCATGCTCTTTCCCAATGCCTGGGGGAATTCACTTGCCACCCTGTAATCCTGCACAGGACACTCAGACACTATTCATTGTAGTAACCTAGAATTACTATTAATGAAGATAACCTCTATTATGGTGCTTCCTTCGATCGATTAAGCGTGCATTTTCATTTCTCCTTCATAAAGACACACTTGCACAAGCTGATGAGAATGTGGATGTGTTTGGGGAGAGGAAAATAAAAAGAGAAGAGGATTGGATAGGGTCAGCAGGGTTTTTGCAAGTCAATGAGCTCACAGGGATTTACACTGCAAAGAAGGAGTTGGGATGGAACAGAATTATTTAGGCTGCATTTGGAAAGGTGAATGGAACAAACAGGGAAGGTGTCAGAAAGGTGGGGATGCTCAGGTATTTGGAAGGGTCAGAGGAGATGGGTCTGGGGACATGCGATAAGAAGGATTAATGGAGCTGGGAAGATTCTGGATAGAAGAGGGATTTGGATGAGGGAAAGGCCCCTCTCTGTCATATCCTGGGATTACTTTTTTCTCATCCCTTTGAGAGGAGTCCAAGTTAGGCATTGGAGTTTGAAATTCTTGTCATGGAATAAACCTCTAAGGATTCTAAAATACGATACAGAACTTATACCATACTGTTAGTCCTTCTTCCTGTTGAGGGTGCATTGTTGTAAATACAGTGACAAAACCTGCTGTGGAAATGAAAAAGAAATCCTGAGTTTTCAGTCCTACACAAAAAAAAGGCTTTGTTTCCTTTCCTGTCACTCAAATTTGTATTTATGAAACAGCACAGTAACATTAAAATATATATCCATAATCTCAGCTTCATTTCTGCCTCAAAATGCATTATTGTGACTCATTTTGTAAGAGGTGTAAAAGCCACCAAATGGGCCAAAATCTGACGCCGGATATATCTGTGCATCAAAATGGCAACACTGGGTAAGAACAAAGAGCTGCCTACTTCTGTGTCTTCTCAGTACTTGTGACCAGTAACAGGAGTTTGGAGAAAAACAAAAGCCATATAAGATGCTGTCTCTCATATGCTTTAATGGAGTCTGCCAAGCAAGTGCTTAGGAGGTTCCTGAATGACAGATTGCTTCTTGAACAATGTGTTTATCGGTCACTATTGGACCTATCTTCATATATTTGCACAAATTTTTAGGAACCCTTTTATCTTATTACCTTTCATAGTATCCTTTGGTAATGAGTTCTTCAAGTTAATTATTTTCTGGATTTTCTACTTTCATATGATAGACCCCTACATTTTCTGCTTTCATATGATAGACTCCTGTGTACAGCAGTGACCAGTTATTCCCAGTTGACTGTGTCCTGGATATCCATGACTTTGTATATTTTTTTGCTCCTTCAGTTTTAGAAGCTGAAGAGAATCTGGTATATCAGTTTAATCTGTTTATTCTATTGCCACACGGATCCTGAAGAATCCAATCAGCATGTGCTTCATCTGATGGGGACATGCAATTGTTCCATGATTATATGAACACTGCATGGGCATTTCTCCCTGTAACAAAGGTAACAGTAGCAGTCTTCAGGTGTAGTATATGCTACTACTGCATTTCATCTTCCCCAAATTATTTTTATTTGTTTTATTAATTTATTTGTGTATTATTATTGTATTTTTAAACTTGTTTTTTCCAGTGCTACTTAAATGATGAAATTTATCAGTATATTCAAGAAACCAAACTGGAAACGGAATTTTTTTTTCATTCTGAACTGTTGCTTTTTATCATTCTAAGATTACTTTTCAGCACACAATCTCTTTGCATTGGCTTTGACCTCAAACTATGTAAAGATATCTGCTTAAACGAACTATGTTTTATCCAGTTCCTTAATTATTTTGCATATGGATTTTCTTTCTTTTTCTGCAGTTATGCTGAGGAGCTGCTCTTGAAAAAGTAGGTTTATAAACTGCATTTCCATGTTTGCTTTTACTAATCACTTTAAAGGGTAACAAAGCTTGCCAGCTGGATATTTGTGTTACAGATGGAAAAAAACAGACTTTTTCTTAAAAGTTTCTGAAACAAGCTCCAAAAATGGAAGAGTGATGCCTTTGAAGGGAGCAGTGTTTTGCTGTGCTGGGGCTTATATTTATATTGGCTCAGATTTTCATCTGGTGGTCACGATTGCAAGAACAGAGGCCATGCTTTGTTACTGTGCATGGGAAGTCACATGCTGCCTTTCTCTGAGCACTTGCATGCTTGGCTGAGTGCTGTGACTGCTCCTGCAAAAGGAATTCCCAACAGACAATAACCCAACAGGATTATTACTTGAGTTTTTGTGATGGATTATCAAACCTCAACCTCTTGTTTACTTGCCACACCAACACAGATTTAATAGGGGGAAATGTCATTTGCTAACATAAATTAAAAATATGCACAAAGAAGGTAATACAAATTAATCTGAAATAACAATATGCAATACATACACTATACATATATATACATGCACATATACACACACACACACTAACTATATACAATAGCACAATGATATTCCTTTGATAGAGAAACTGATAACCTTTCAGATGCAAATGGATGCGTTTCCACATCAAATGTTGAGCTTATAAATGTTTCTGGTGTACTTTGAACCTATCTCAAGCTCGAAAAACCTGCACATATTTTGCAGCTGTTTGACTTTTGTGGGTGTCGGGTTTTTGTTTCCCTCCAATGATAATTTTCCAATGAGCCTTAGCTTTGTCTCCATCAGGGTGCTGAGCAGATATTCACTCTTCATTAAAGCATTGCTTCACATCAAGGCCTAAGAAAAGGATTTGTTTCCATCCTTTGTTCTGT
>VWYK01018766.1:0-12070 GCA_013399775.1 Semnornis frantzii | reverse complement strand
TTTTTAATTTTCTTTTTTTTCTAAGGTGAAAAATGAGGCAGAAGGCATAAACCAAAACTTTGAAGGGCATCTTTCCTCAGCTGCCCATTCAACCCTACAGGTTCTGCGAAACCAGAACTTTCCTTTGCCTCATTAACTGCAAAGGAAGATCCTTCTTGTCTTTGTTGCTCAGAGCACATTTTAAATAATTTAATAAGCACAAGTGATTAAGGCATTAAGAATTAAAGTAGCTTTAGAATCAGACTGTGGTAATGGAGAAGAATTGCCTGAGCAAGAAATGAGAAAAAACCTTACCTGTTCATCTAACTCCTATAAAACTGGCAAGAGTTTTTTGTAAAGAGCTTAACTGAGAACCACATTTTTAGAAAAAAGCTTTCCAAAGAACTGTAGTGGTTCCTGAATTAAGTTTTCAGGCCTACTCTTCTGTAATTTCACCCTTACAGAGTGGCACATATTTTTGGCAGCATACGTTTTACTAGAAGATTCTGAAATGCAGATATCCATTCTTATTTTTTCAGTCTTTGGGTTGTCAGTGTCATCCTAACACACTTGCAAGTCTTCATTAGTAATTAATTTTTTAGATAATTCGTAGAACATTGAATATGTAACAGAAAGACTGTTGATGAAAGCTCTGAGTTTATTATTCATCACATGCTGGAAAGAGGAAAAATATGTTGAGGGAAAAATGTTTACCTCGAAATGTAAATATAACTGTTTCATTTTGTATCCAGTGGATGCTGAGCTTAACATGTAAAATGAAATGTCAAAACTAGTAAATATCAATATATTAAGTTCTTGGCCTGCCGATGAATCGAGGTAATTAGTACAATTCTGTGAGGATGTAATTTGCTCTGAGAGAAGCTCACTTGTATGCTGAATTGGTAAACTTCATGAAAGTCATTCAAATCTAGGTCGGTAAGAAACCAGTCTATTTTTTGGTGGTGTTTCCATTAGTATATATAGCATAAAACAAAATTAGTTTCAGGAAGCTAATCAAAAGCAATTATAATCAATGTCTTTAGCAGATGGAAAGCTTCTAGTATAGGTGAAATAAACTGTTCATTTTAAAATAGGTTTGAGAGCCCAGGACAAAACTACAGAAGCAAATACTTCCTCTTCCTGTTCTAATGTTTTTGCTCTTCCCTTTCCACCTCCGTGCTTTCAGATCCATGGGTCTGGCAGTGAAGTGGTGGAAAACATTTCTGCAAATGCATTGTTTGATGTCACTGGGGAGGTTGTCTCTCTTGCCTCACAGGGAATAAGGGGAAGGAGTCAGTAACACAGCAAACTCATTCAGGCAAAGCAACCTGAATTACCAGCTACTGCCGTTCTCTTCTGACTGGTCTATGAAACCACTCAGGTGTGGCATCTGTGGTGTGGCATCTAATCACTAAGATGAAATCTCTCTTCTTTTGGATTTTTCTGTTATGAAGTGATTTTGGTTCAAGAGATAATTTCAGTTATATGTTTGGAGGCAAGGTGGCTGTTGGCTCTCCAGATCTTTTTCTCACTGTGTCTTTGCATGCTTTTTGTGTATGAGTTGCACCCATCTTTTGGTGGAGCAAAAAAAAGAAACCCCAAAACACAGAAGCAGAGATGGAATAAAGAGTGAAGGATATATATGTGGGAAGAAGGCAGATCCAACCTTTCTCCACCTTTAGATTAGTAGTGAAACTATAATTTCTGGTAGACAGTTAACACTAGTGGTGTACATCTATTTTGATCCAGAATTGGTTAAATTAGTAATTGCTGCTTTCTTGAACCATCAGTACACAGTTCTAGAAATGGTAGGCAAGATCCAGCATTGATATATGCAGGCTCAAATAGATGGGATTAATACATTTCCCACTATCACAGAACCATAGACTGGTCTGGGCTGGAAGGGACCTCCAAAGGTCCAACCCCACCTGCAGTCAACAGGGACATCCTCAACATCCTCAACTGGATCAAGTTGCCTGGAGCCCTGCAGCACCTCACTTTGAATATCTCCAGGGATGGGGCCCCAGTCATCTCATCAACCTCTTCCAGCATTCCACCACCCTCATAGTAAAGAATCTCTGTTCCTAACATCCAATCTAAATCTCCTCTTCTCTAGTTTGAAGCCATTGGCCCCTTATACTGTCACTACAGGCCTTTGTAAACAGTCTCTCTCCATCCTTCTTGTACTGGATGTACTGGAAGGTACTGGAAGTCTGCTATTAGGTCTTCTCCAGGCTGAACAACCTCAGCTCCCTCAGCCTGTCATTGTAGCAGAGGCACTATCTGTACTGGAGATAAATTTGCTTGTAAGCATCATGATGTTTAAAACTCCATGACAATCCCTCAAAATGTCCTCTCAGCTTATTAGTGTAAGCTGGTGGCGTTAAATCATCAATGGGAAGACTCCATAATTCTGTTCTAGGAAGATGTAGTTCTGAGCACATCACATTTTAATGTACTTTTCCTATGATACTTGAGAAGACCAGAGGATGTATAGTTTGGTGAGTACAAAAGAACTTCACTAAAGACTTCTTCAAGGAAAGGAAGAAAGAATAACTTCTAATCTGCTCACTAGTACATTTTGTTGAAGGCAACAATAAGATATAGAAAATCACTTGCCTCTATGCTACATGTTATACATCTTTACTTTCAACTGCTCTGTAACAGATTTTTCCCTCTTTTTTGGTTTGGGTTTTTGTTGGGGTTTTTTTTGTTTGGTGGCTTTTTTTTTGTGGGTTTTGGTTTTTTTTTTTTGTTTGTTTGTTTTGTTTTGGTTTTTTTGTCTTGAGTTTGTGGACAACCTAGAATGTCAGGTTTGTTTTGCCCAGCTTTTCTCTCTTGAAATATTTTCTTGGGAAAGATTACCTTGTGGAAGAATTGAGCATGCCTGTACCACGCAGTGGTACAAAGTAGAAATAAACAGTGGTGTCTGTGCTGGATAACAGACTGGAAGCATGATGCTGAGCCTAGCCTGGTAAGGAACATAGAGTGAGAAACTGGAGACACTAAGGAGAACCCTTAACCACCAGGTAAACAGTGGGGTGAATACCAGAAAATCATATATTATGGTTTTTTTCTGTAAAGCTGTTAGTAAAATTGTCAATTAAAACATTGAAACAGAAGAATACTTAAGAGGAGTATTTCCCCTCTCTCGTTTTTTAGAGGAATAAAGCCACTGAATAACATAAAATAAAAACATACCTGTCTTTTTTTGTCCATTTATTTATGGATAGGTGTTTTTTTTGTTTGTTTGTTTGTTTTTTTTAAGCAGAGAAATTATAATTTTCGTAGAGAGGTAGATCCTACACTGCTCAAAATGTGATACCTTACAATGACCATACCTTTCTTGAGGAAGAATTTTAACGTCAAAAGCTTCCTGGAAGTTTTCTGTACCTTCTCTAGAAATCACAGACACACAAAGAAAGAATGAAGCTTCTATTTTACATTCAGATTTCAAATTGCATCATGACATTGTACATTTCTGCTCACATAGTCCACATCCTTTTAAAAAGAAAGAAATCAGTTAACCCTTTAAAGTTTTTTAAGATAATCTGCACAAATTTAGAAGCAGAGCAAAATGGCTATTGAAAGAGATGTCTTTGCCTCTTCTCCCCTCTCCCTTGTGTAGTGGAGGAGAGGGATCACAGGCAGGTAAGACATTAGGGAAACAAAGTAAATCTCTTCCTGTAGATGTGTATAACCAGCACTACTGCTACATCTCAGAGTCACAGAATACATCTGGCTGGAAAAGACCTCAAAGATCATATGGTCCAACTCTTGACCCAGCACTAAACCATGTCCTTAAATCACAATTTTGTGATAACCTGTGGCTTATATACATAGAAATACTGTTAAAACATTTGTTGAAGTGTGTATATATATGCCAAATTTTTATAGCTGTTCTGACCAAATTTTTATAGCTGTTCTGAGCTCATTGCAAAAGTTGTATTTGTTTTATCATGAACTATTAAATAGTGTAAATGAAACCAAAACTTCATGATTAAAATGTAAGTTTAGGAAAGGGAGGTGTTACAACGTGCAGTGGATCCATGGGACTTACAATAACAAATGGTGACTTTCAGTCTTTCACGTTTGAGGTTGCTGGAATCCTAGTCATGTGGTGTTGAAGAACTGGCTTATTAATCTTGCAGGTGATAGGAGATCATTAGAACAGATTTATAGAACAATGGTGCTTATAGTAATGCTTTAAAAACTGATACAGGTATTCCGTTGCATGTTGTGGTAGTCTGAAGCTAGTTGCCTTTAAAAAACCGCAAAGTCACAGACCTCTAGAGGTCTAGAAATGTCCATAAGGTGGACCAGGAAGTATATTTCATACCCACAAGTCCTGCATCCCTATAAAAACCATCTGCAAAGTCAGTTTCTTCCCTTCTCCCTCCCCCTGTCCTCCAGGGAGGATGTGCAGGCTTCTATCTCCTGCAGAAGAGCAAGGCCTGGCCAGTCTTGGCGGTATTGCTTAACGGGATCCTGGAGCTGCCAAGCTGAATTTTAAGTGCATCATAATGGTTTTGGTATGGGGGCAGAGAGGCACCGTGGAGGGGCATTTGAAGGCTTGGGTGTGTTGGCCTGAGTTAGAGGGAGGTTTATGTGAAGCATGGCAGAGATGTACTATGGATTTTTGTGTATTTTTTTATGCTTTTGTATTACATGTAGTTATGTAGTTGTGAATAGTCTTTGCATTCAAACTTTTCAGTCCTTTCCAGTTGTGTGTGCGAAGCTTTTTACCCCTTTTTTTAAGAGGTAAAAGACTGTGTTGCTTGAAACTAAGACATAGGTATAAGCAGTTTTCTAAATTGCACAGTAGTGTTGTCATTACCTCTTTTTTCCCCCTTTAAAAACAAACAAACAAAAAGCAGTTACACGTTTTCAGCAGTTTACATAAGGAACAAAAGAGAACTCGAGACATTTGCCAGAATACCGAAGATACATCATTCCTAGATCCTCTCTGGAAACAAAACAAGAGATAGAGTTGTCAGTTTTTCAACATGAGACATTTCTGACTGTGCATAAGTAGAGAGAAAACATCATGAAGAATTACTTTTTTGTCACAGTATTGCTATCACTACTTGGTGCCCTCTTTTCTCTTTATTTTACTTGATCTGTAGCTTATGAAACACCCTCAGTACATCTTTTTTTCAGTTAATTTGCAAGGAAAAAAATTTGCATTGGACAAGTAGGTTCATCTTCTCCTGCTACCAGTGACATTTCTTCTTTACATTCATCTGTCCCTTCTTTTATGCCTTGAGACACTGAATTTGGAAATTCACATTAACGCTCCATAAATCTATCTAAAATAATTGTTTTTTACATCTTTCTCAGCTACTTTTGATAGAAAGAAGTTGCTTAAAATACTAGTGTGTGAGATCTTGACAGATACTGAAGTTAGAGTTGTTTTTGAGAGAATTAAAGCTGACTTTTTCAGCCTTCCTCGTGTCATACAGAAATATACATGTTTAGGCATGGAATTGCTTGTTTTGCCTTATCTGAATTACATTTCAGGTTGTGTGCCTTGCTTGTGAAACGTTGCTATAATTCTTTCAAACAATACAGTTCTTCAGATTAGGACTAAAAGCTTATAAATCTGTGTCATCATCACTGGCATCTTCTAAAAGATGGCACAAATGGTGACATCTGGGAGCCAATTCATCATTTAATTAAATTATCCTGTAATGAAATCTGCCTTAATGAGATTAATTTTAATTATTAATCAGGAGCTGACATGGGCACAAGACACCATAAATAATAAATGGAAGCTGTGTCTGCTCTGTTGCTAAGAAAGGACCTACTTTAGAAGAGCAGTGCTTTTCCCAAAGCTATCCTGGGTTTTGTGCTATCATGATCTCTGTTTTGTTGAGTTTGGTTTCTGTTTCAAACTTTTAAGGCAGATGTGGCCGTTTGAGGTAGATTTCCAGCTCAGACATTTGAAAAAAGAAAGTAGGAACAGAGAAACTTAGACACTGATTGTGAAGTGGAAAAGTACTGGAGTCTCTGAGTGAAGAGGTGAACGTACCAGAGATAGGCCATAAAATAGCAACAATGGATAAGTTAATATAATTTCATTGGAGCATCTAAAACTTTATATCTGGAAGCACATCTTCTATCTGCCCCTTTGCTGCACCCACTGTTATCTCCCCCCTGCCACTCCTTAGGCTGCTGCTCTGCTGCTTCGCTGCTGCTTTACAGCCTCCTCTAAGGTTACTATATTCTATAATAGTTAATTTTGTCTATACTGATCTATTTAGTTTAACTGTAAAAATACAATTTCATTTTCTGACTTTCCAAATCCTGAGTTGTAGTGAATTTTCTCTCTCTGGCACAGATTTACAATAAGTTATTGGAGGATGGATCCACTGTAACCCATAACAGCAGAGGATTAGTTCTCTTTCTGCTTTCATTGTATTCAGTCATTATATAATCAGTCACCTTCATTATTACAGAAATAAATTCTTGTTTTGTTTTCATCTACGGTAATTAATTGACATAAATATAGTTTAGAAGTAAGAAGTGTAGGTGTAATTTATTGAGGCTGTGCTTAAAATGTGCAAACTTGGGGCTAGTCTGTGCTGTCACATGTTTATAGGTATATGTGTGCTCATACTCATGCAGGTTCTCCCATGTTCTGCTGTAGCATCCATCTTTACATGGATGACATTAGTGTTTGTATCATGACTGATATTTTTAAGACTTCTGTTGCTTGACTGTTACAGTTGTATATCTGAGAAGCATGGCTGACATAAGAGAAATTATCTCTATGGGTACTGCTCAGAAATGGTCTCTGAGCCTTCTCATGACTGTCTTATATAAGAGGTGAGCCCCTTTACCTCCATAAACAAGCAGAACACCACTGTGTTCTCACTTCCCAGATACAAACTGGTTCCACAAGCAGGAGGTGCATACAGAGTATGACTTCTTTGGCTTCTTGGGCTGTGCCTGTTACCTGCCACCTGGATTTGTTATGAAAGATCTACCATTCCTTGTAGTTTCAACCTTTGAATATTTGGTTTCCCTTCATTGTCTCTAGTTGAAAAACCACTTTGCTTCAGAAAGAGTAGGACCAAAGTGACAGCAAGAGCTGTTGATGTTGACGAGCATCAGTAACAGTCTACCAAGTACAAGAGTTCCTGAGTGCAATTTTTGTAGGCTACCACTAGCTCATTGGCCTGATAGTGCAGCCCGCATTTGGGCCTCGTGAGCTGAGAGATTAGCAGGCATGCAAATGGACTCCTCTCACTAGGCTAAAGTACTCCTTCTTCTGCAACTATCATGGACTGGATTCAAGGTCCTTTTCAGAAGAATACCTGTCTTTTTCCAGCTTGGGCTAGCGTACTGGTGAAGGAGATTGGCAGTACTTTGTAGCCCTTAGGTTCTGAAAGGAAACCACCGTCACTGGAGACAGAGATAAAAGACATGGAAAACCAAAAGACGCGTATAACAAGGAGACTGATAGAAATCATAGAACCATAGAATGGTAAGCTTGGAAGGGACCTCAAGGATCATATAGTTCCAACCCCCTGCCATAAGCAGGGACATCTCCCACTAGAACAGGTGACTCAAGGCCTCGTCCAACCTGGCCTGGAACACCTCCAGGGAGGGAGCAGCCCCAGCCTCCCTGGGCAACCTGTGCCAGTGTCTCACCACCCTCACTGTAAAGAACTTTCTCCTAACATCGAGTCTAAATCTCCCCTCTGCCAGTTTAAACCCAGTGTCCCTTGTCTTGTCATTACAAGACCTTGTCAAAAGTCCCTCCCCAGCCTTCCTGTAGGCCCCCTTCAGATACTGGAAGGCTACTATAATCTACCATCTGTTTCAGCAGAGCCCAAAATGAAGCTCTAGTGCCCCATCAAAGTTGTGTCTTTTGTCAAGCCGAGCTGCTGTATTTCCAGCAGCTGTCATATTCTTTAGCTGCATACAACAGTTGCCTTCCAAGCATTTCACAGCTTTATCAGCAGTGGTGACTGGAGAAGGTAGGGAATTCCAGTGCCACCTTTATGTAAACTTTCCTCCCTACAAAGCTGCAGTTACATGATGACTGTGTGGCTTTGCTAGAAAGAGCAAAGGGAGTTGTATTAAAGTTCCTTATGCTGCTGGTTATGTAGTGGAAAGTGGCTTTTTTTCTTCATGCCTCTCAGACACATAAAAATAGAATTGCATCACTTGGACCTTGTAATGACATCACATGCCTTGTAAGGAACATAGACCTAGAATCGTAGACTGGCTTGCTGTCCTGTAACTATTTTAGGACAGAGACTGTTTAGCATCTCAGAGATTTTCCCCTGTCTGTTCCATAGTGCTCCCAAGGATGAGGATTTTGGAAAGGGGAGTTTTCACTATGTCAGCTTACCCCAGATTTTTAGTGGATGCTGTTTGCATAATACAGTGATGTCTGGGCTGTTTGTTCTGTACAACCAATGCTATATGACAGAGGCAATTACAAGTATTTTACAGGCTAAATGTATTATGCTTTAAATAAGTACAGTAGGAAATATGACTCAGTAATTTTTATAAGATGTTATTTAAATATAGAAGCATATCTCAGCCTAAAAGTGTTCTTTGTCTTAATTTTAAATAAGTCCTAGGAACACTGAGGAAAAAAAATCATCAAAGCTGGAAGCATGCTGAACTCATGATACATTTTTGCTTACTATTATTTTAGTAAAATCAGAAGGTTGATATTATCACTGTCTCAGTATATGTAGCATATAGTATCTGCTTCAATATACATAATTCAGAATGAGCTTTCATTGAGGAAAGATCTCAGGCCTCCCCAAATTCCTCATTTATGGTAAGAAAGGGACTGGTGGTTTAGAAATTTCTCAGGAGATGGAGATCTGCATGAGCAGCTCTTCATGCATTTCCAAATGGCATGCAGTAGTGTTCTGTTTGGAACTGCTTTTGAAGACATTTGACAAGCCTGAGAGGAGAGGGTAAGTTCTCACATGGATAAGATTCTGGTTAAATTAAAGATAGGAAAGAGGGTGAAACAGTCAAAAGGGATTGGTCAGCATAGTTTGGAAAACATTACTGCTTTTTTTTTTTTGTTTGTTTGTTTGTTTTTTGTTTTTTTTCTTTAAGGTGAGTTAAAAGAGTTAACATTTAAAAATGGGACAGTTGGAGAATATTTTGGGCAAGCATCACTATATGATTTCCCTGTTCTTACCACATTTTCAGAACCTTCTTAAGATGGGATATTGGACTCAATTTTTGTTGTCGTTTTTTTGTTGGTTTGTATTGTTTTTGTTATTTTGAACAGATCTACTCGTACTCTTAAGAAAATAGCTACTGACTGTAAAAAAAAAATTATTTTACCTTGGATCATGTCCAAGAAGGTCATTGAACACAGTGCAATAGTGTGATCTCCCAAGCAGACTACAGGGAGATCACACATTCTAGGAATGCAATGTGACCCACTCTGCTAGCACAGGGTGTATTCATCTATGATCTGCATGTGTTGCTGAACAGAAAGCCTTGTGCCCTACTGGAGAGGCACATTTCACTTGTTTATGAGGTACTGAGCTCAGTGTTGTAACATCTCTGGGACTGGCCAGTCAACCCTTGTGTCACTGTGTCCTGTTCAAATGCAGCATGTTCCACTGTGTGTGTGTGTGTGTGTGTGTGTGTGTGTGTGTGTTAGCAGCCAGGTTTATTATTCTACTTTTCGTGCCTTCCTACATACATCTGCATAGCAATGACACTTCAAGTTGGCTTTGTTCTCCAGGAGCTAATCCAAAGTGCACTGATGCTTAGAGGAGTATTCCAAGTAACTGCTGTAGGCTTTGGAACAAGCTGAGTATTACAATACAGGCTGGAAACTTTCAAAGAAGAGTCCCTGTTTCACACATGCATACACACACACACTTAGATACATTCAAAGGATTTATTACCCAAGGGCTGTGGAGAGTATTTTGTTCAACAGCTGCACATAAAAATAATACTATACAGTGAGAAAAGAGAAAACTCACTTCTGACATGAGCAGCCTGGCAGATGTTAGGAAACCTGTTTTTGAGGGTGGATGTGCACCCACACCCGGATTTGTATGTGTTTGCAAAGTTGTCTGCCAATCCAATTCATTTCTAGCTTTTGGGAGGAATTCTTGCAAGATTTCAGTGATGTGTGGATTTATTTTTAATGTTTTAGTCTTTTGTCCAGCTTCTCCCAGATGCATTCAATAGATGACAGATCTGAGGGTAATATTGGCTGGTCTTAGTACATTTAACACTCCATCCCATTCTTCAAGCACATACTGAGATCTGGACAAATGTTTAATATCATTGTTAAGTTGCAAAATTAAACCTTGGCCAGTTGAACGTGGTCTGTTTGGAAAAGCATAGCTCTGTAGAACATTCTGGTAGTCTTCTTGGGCAGCTCAGCCTAATGTTGCGCAGTCCTCTAATTGCCTGAGCTCAAAATCAAAACAGTTGCCATGCCATTAACTTAACCTTTCCTTAACTGCTAAGAAGTTTCTGCTCCCCGTAGTTTGTACATGGATGTAAACTTTGTGGATTTGGACTTGTCCCTGTATACCTTTTTCCATGTTCCAGTGCCCCAGTTGGCTCCCACTGAGTTTAAAATATGCCATTCGAAACCGTGTTTTCATTAGGCTTATCACCCTTGCATACTGATCTGCTTTTGATCTCATTGGGTCTGTGTTTGTTCCATAATTGGTTTGTTCACATTTCCTAATGTATAAATGGATAAGGAGATTTTAGGTGAGATATCTAACTTGCCAAGAAACTGGAATTTCTAAGTTTAGCCAATCTAGATTACCACTGACTTTCTGATGTGTGCATGTGAATGCAGGTTGGTTTCGGTCACTTTCATTTACATACCAAAGCGCCAGAAGAAGGTGTAAGTTACTATAGGAGTCGGTAACTAACTTATTAATGTGTCCTCCTTTTAGTTGCATTATCTGTTTAGACTCTCTCCTGATCGTTCAGTGCATCAGTGACACCTTTATAAGCTCAAACATATTTAATCATTCTAATTCAGAAATAATAAATATAAAGTAGTAATCCACCGTTTGGGAATAGATTTGTCTGTTTTAATGATTCTAGATTCCCTCATTTCAGACTTAAGGCCTCTTAAGACTTAAGGCCTGTTCTGCCATTCCAAAAAGACTGAAAGTCAGGCTAGCAAGGATAAACAAGCCCTAGACTGGTCAGAGGATTCTGGGTTTACCCTATGAGATCCATGGTAGATAGTGAAAGGTCAGACCTTCAATATAATAGTCCTACTCTTGTTTAAGATTTCTTAAAATTAATTCAAGTCATTCTGCTTCCCAGGGTTACCTAATTTTAGTCAAATAGCTTTTAAAGTGCCAATTCTAACCATGTTTTGAAACATCTATCAGGAAAAAAAATAGCTCAAAGACTCTTTTTCTTGCTTTTATGAGTATTTTATGGTTACTTTAAAAAAGAAAAAAACCTTGTCATGAACAGTGTAACCATAAAATGTGAACCTGTCTTGCATGATGGAAAAAACAAGTAATTTTGTAGGCTTACCAAGTATTGAATCTCAGTTTATATTTTGTTGAAAATAAGGATACCACACTTCTTACTTTGTAGAGGTTTAAATTTGAACTAATTATTTGGATCAAACTGCAGTTTGGATACCAATCAGAATCCTATTCAAATGCAGAAAAAGCATTTAATTTATTGAAATAAACCAGCCTTACATAGTTTGATTGCATAACACAAATATTTTCCTGAAAGTCTAAAAGATTTAGTCTCTAAGAATTATGGAATGCAGTTGGACAGTTACTAAGTGAACAACTCAATCACATTGGGAGGGATTCTGAAAGCTGTCTGGGTACATAAAGGTGTTGAAAAGTATACATGAGGATTTTCATGTATTACAAATGAAATTAATTTGCTGACCTCTGAAAAAATGACTTTGCATTTACAATTAGGTTCTTCCCTGCTTAAGTGCCTTTGAAGTTTTGTGTGCCAGAAACTTTAAAAAATCAGTTTCAGTAAAGCTGAGCTGCTTTTTTTTTCATTTGTTATATGGATTGGTAAAGAGAATATTAGCTGCTTTTCAATATCTTAATTGAATTCACAGAATCACAGAATC